>CAUYSK010098111.1:0-21910 GCA_963575035.1 Avahi laniger | reverse complement strand
TGCTGGTCATTGTTTTTCATTTGTTTTGAGACAGTCTCGCTCTGCTGTCCTGGGTAGAGTGCAGTGGCGTCATCACAGCTTGCTGCAACCTCGAACTCGTGGGCTCACATGATCCTTCTGCCTCAGCCTCCCAAGTGGCTGAGACTACAGGCACACACCACAGGCCAGGCTGATTTTTCCATTTTTAGTAGAAACAGGGTGTCGTTCTTGCTCAGGCTGATCTGGAAATCCTGAGCTCAAGCAATCCTCTTGCCCTGGTCTCCCAGAGTGCCAGGATTACAGGCATGAGCCACCATGCCCGGTCTGGCTTGACTAATTTTAACTATTAATATATAATATATCCATTCTATACTCAGTTCCTTTCATATTCTACCCTAAAGAAAACTGAAATATTTTAGGCTAGTGAGAATAGGTCAAAATCCAATTAGTTACTCTGAAAATATCCTTTTGAAACTCCTGTTTTTTCTTTAATCCCAAGCTACCACTACTGAAGGAACTGAAACCTGTTAAATACAATGGCTTCAGGCACTTCCCTAATAAACTCCTACATCTTAATCAATCCGGGCAAGCTGTGCTGGCCACTGCAGCTTTCCTCCCTCACCAGGTAAAAGGGTGCTCCAGGAGGGGAACAGCAGCCAGAGGGCACTGTGAAGGGTGCACAAGGAGATTGTCCAAGACAGTGAGACCCAGCAGAGGCTGCTCTAGCATGTAACTCTCCCAGTTTGGAATACAGAGACTTTACTGAAAACAGTAAGTCAAAAATCACTGAAAACGAATTCATTTTTTTAAACTTCTCCTTCTTGGCTTTAAAAATGTGTAGAATTTTAAAAATATGGCCAACTCATTTAAAATTCCCCAAAATGACAAATTTACATAAAGAGTGTCTTAATTTAAGAATGCTTCCCCCTTGTGTTACTCTCAAAGGAAGTATTAACAGGGACATGGAGGAAGGGTTGAGAGGCAATGACAGGGAAGAGATGAATGAGACATTATTCCTGTCTATAAAGAACCACCGAAGTTTTTTGATTAGAGAAAGTAAGCCGGTGGCCGCTTACAGCAAAACCACAAAGAGTTCAGGAACACTTTCATCACAGTTATTGTGGAAGATAAGTTTCTCAACCATTGTTTGCAGTAAGGAACATATCTGGGTAGCAGTCCAGACTGCAACTAGAATACTCCAGTCAACATGATAATCCAGGATAAATTCAGTTTTTTGCAAAATGTCCTACCCTTAAAAATTGCTGTGCTGGACCTATGAGGTCCTCAAATAAGACTCCAAACACGTGCAAGACTCCAGAAGGACCCAAAGCCACCGGCTACGATAAAAGAAAAAAAATTACGAATACTCAAAAAACATTTTAACTTCTGTTTTCGGGGGGTGGGCAGCTCTATTCCTAACCCCACCACTGAAAAAAAATTTAAGCTGCCTTACAAGCGAACTAAATGAAGCTTTCAAAACAAGGCACATCTTACGAATTATGTGGTCTCTGGCGCTGGAAACATCCACCAGCCGGTGAAAAGCATAACCACACACCTTCCTGACCTCACATTCTTCCGAAGTCCCTCTTTCAACAACCCCACAATCCCACGTGTTGCTGGTCAGCATCACCAGCACTTTCCAGGCCCTTGCTGATGTCCAGCACCTGCGGCCCTTTCGACTGTCTGAATTACCTCCCCGGCCACCCTTAGGATCCCCGCACGGCCCGAGTCACAGAGGCCAGACAGGGCCGCCCCCGAGTGACACTTACATCAGCCACTAATTGTTCAAAAGGAGAGAAAGCTGGGGACGCCAAGAGGAGGAGGATGGGCGGCAGGAGCGCGACCAGCGCGGGGGAAAATCACCCTCGGGGGATGCGGTCAGGGTTGGGGGGAAATGGAAGAGGCCCGACCCCTCCCCAGGCCCTGCCCACCGGCCCCGGACGACGGGACTTCCTCCTCCCGGGCGCCGCCGCCTCAGCCCGGGGTGGGGGAGGCCCGGTAACCGCCGCGGGAGGCACCCGGAGAGGAGGCCGGGGCGGAGGCCGAGGGAGTCGCGAGTGGCGGGGTGCGCGGGGTCGGCCCAGGGCGCTCACCCGCCGGCGAAGAGGTGAAGCAGCGTGTTCTCCTTCTGCTGAGTGCCCGTCGCCATGGCCGCGCCGGCTCCGCGGCCCGTAGCCGCCCGGTGCCCTGGGCGCCTGGCGGCTCGAGGGATGCCCGAGGTCGCCGGGTCCGTTCGCCCTGCTGCCCTCAGGCGGCCGCCAGCAGTGCCTCCATGCGCGCGAGGGCCCCAACGCCCGGCTCGGCTCGCCCGTTCGGCGTCCTCCGCGGCGTGGCCGCCGGCGCCTCACCCGCCTCTGCGGCGCGAGCCGGGCAGCGAGCCGGAGCCAGGCGCGCGGCCGTCACGTGGCAGGGGGGGCCGGGCCGTGACGTCACCTAGCGCGCGCGAACTGGGGCGGGGCGCGGCACGGCGGAGGTGTGGGCCCGGTTCCCGCGCGCCCATTGGCCGGGGGGGCGGGTGTGGGCGGGGTGACTGCGCAGCCCTGGGCTACGCCAGCCCTGAGCGGTTGGCTGGTGCGGGGACTGGCTTAGGCCGGAGGCAGAGCGTGGATGCAGTGAAAACTGGCCGTGGCTGCCTCATCCTCGCTCATGGGCAGAAGTCAGGCCTAGCAAAGCCTAGCCGAGGCCCTCCGCCTTACCCTTTTTTTTCCTAAACTTTACTTTGTGATATTTACGTGTGCAAAAAGGTATACAAATTACATGTTACATCTCACACCTGTGTGCCACCCAGCTTAGGGAAAAAACGTGATCTAAACAGCCTAAACCCCAAGTGTACTCACAGGTCATTATGTATATTTTTGATCTTCCTGTGAATAGTATTATATGCTGCATGTATTTCGTGATATGCTTCTTGGCCTATCTTTTCTGATGCTCTCCAATCCAGACTTAGATATCCAAACTGCTTCTCTATGTATATATCCCTGGGTCACTGCCAAACTCAGCCTGGCATCTGCTAACCTCCAGGTCGCCCCCAAATGATGGCAAAGCCTTCCCTGGCCACCCTTGCAGCACAGTCTATCACATGACTCTATTGAATTAGGCTTCTGCAGTTACTTTGTTGATTTATTTAAATTGTCCTTCCCACCCTGCAATGCAAGCAAGCTTCAGGAGAGCAGGGACTTTGCTTCTTTTGTTTACCATTGTTCCTGACAGGGTACCTGCTATCTAGTAACGCCCAAAGAACTAATGCATAAATGTCCCAAACTGGACTCATCATTCTTCCCCTCCCCCAAATCTGCTTTGCCTCTCCTATTTCCTGTCCTGATGATGACATCACCTTCTGCACAGCCATCAATGCCAGAAGCTTCCCTGTTACCCTAGACTCTCTCTTGTTCTCTCTCTCTCTCTCTCTCTCTCTCTCTCTCTGTCTCAGCAGCCCAACACTCATCTGACACTTTTAGCTCCTAAAATTCTCCCAAATCCATCTCCTTCTCTGTGTTCCCTCCACCACTGCTACAGGATTTCGGGTCTTCATGTCTCTTATCGTCTACTTTGTAGCAAAAATCTACCTGATCTCACAGGCCACTCCTTCACCCCTTCAGTCTGCTACCCCAACTTTCATTCCCCTCCACAAGCACTGAATATAAAACATACCAACCCTTTGTCTTCTGTCTCCCAGAGCTGTGGAAAGCAGTACCTTGGCCAGACCAAGCTGCTAGATGTCCTGTGTGTAAACACAGAGAGCTTAAGTGGCAGAGGAATTGTGTGCAAACATTGGAGCAAGTGAGCCAATCTGTATTTGATTGCTGGGGCTCTTTAAATAAAAACGACTCTTGGGAGCAGTCGTGCAAATACAGTAATTACACTATTAAAGCCCTTGCCCCCGGGTCTAGAAGAAGGGGAAGCCATGCTAGTGTTCAAGGTATATATGGAAAAAGAAGCAAGGAAGGAAAGATGAGGGTGAAGGTGAGTTTCTTAATGCTTCCTGGATCTACCAAATCCCTTGCTTTAGTTGCTTAGGAAGTCAGGTTCGTCTTAGCTCAATATCATTTATGAGGCAAAAGTAGAGCCAGAGGAGAGTACTGCCAGGCCGTTAACTGCTCCTCTCTGGGCAGGATTCTACATCCTAGGAGATGCCATCCTTGGAGCACAGCCCTTCATCTGGGCTCCTCTCTCACGGAAGAATTTAAGGATGGGACCCAGGCTCCTAATTCCAAAACAGCACCTGGCCTTCTGCCTTCTTTTCCGAAGGATTATCAGTGTTGCTGTGCTGGACACAAACAGGCCTCCCCACCTCCTTGTCAATAGTAACAGTTCCTTCAATTCCTTCACATTAGGGTTTTCCCAAGGTCTTTCATGTATTATCTTACTGGATACTCAGAATGTCTGTTAGCCCTGTTGGTTTTGTTCCCTGTTGGATAAGCAGGATAGATTAGGCCAAGTCACATGGCTAGTTAGTGGCTGATGCAAGGATCTTTCATGGCTTGGAGCCTTTGAACATGCTGTTTCCCCTAAGCTGACCGCTTTCCTCTGCTGGCCAGACTCCTTTGACACCACCTGAGGCCTTGGCTTCTCTGTGAAGCGTCCCTGCGCTTGTCTGGGAAAATCGGGCTCTTCTCCTGTTCCCCACCCCGTGACTGTTGTGCTGTGTCACTGCACCATATTGCAATGAGTGGTACCGGCGTTCATTCCCTGGCATACATGTTGGTGGGAGTGAAGATTGGGACATTTTCAGAGGGAACTCTGGAAATTTCTGTCAAAATGTGGAAATGCACACATCCTTTGATCTAGCATTCTACTCTCGGATTCATTCATTCCACACATATTTATTGAGCCTTTACTCTGCTGAAAGTGTTCTTGGATGTATAGTAGAGATTCAAATGAATAAAAACTCTTCACAAAATATTAGTGATCAAATCCAACAATATAGAAAAAAGATAATACATCATGACCAAATGAGATATGGAAGGTTGGTTTAACATTCAAAAATCAATCCTTGTAATTTATCATATTAAAATAATAAAGGAGAAAAGCCAGATGATCACATCAATAGATGCAGAAAAGCATTTGACAAAACAGAACACCCAGCCAGGTGCAGTGGCTCACGCCTCTAATCCTAGCACTTTGGGAAGAACAGGCAAGAGGATTGCTTGAGGTCATGAGTTTGAGAGCAGCCTGAGCAAGAGTGAGATCCTGTCTCTACTAAAAATAGGAAAAATTAGCCAGGCCTGGTGGTGACTTCAATGTTTGCGGTCTCAGCTGCTTGGGAGGCTGAGGCAGAAGGATTGCTTTGAGTCCAGGAGTTGAAGGTTGCAGTGAGCTATGATGATGCCACTGCACTCCAGCCAGGGCGACAGAGCAAGACTCTGTCTCAAAAAACAAAAACAAAAAACTGAATACCCCTTCAGTACAAAAACTCTCAGCAAACTGGGAATAGGAGGGAAGTCCTCTGTCTTATAAAAGACATCTACAACAAACCAACAGCTAACATTGCACTCAGTGGTACACAACCAACTGCTTGTTCCCTAAAGATTTGCAACCATCCCTCTAATGTTTGCTCTTGCCACTTACTCAGCATTGTACTAGAAGTCCTAGTCAGCACAGAGGGGCAAGAAAAAGAAAGAAAAGATGTAAATATTGGAAAGGAAGAAGTGAAACTTGTCTTTAGTCACAGACGATGTAACTGTTTACTAGAAAATCTTAAGGAAGCTGTAACAATTGCTAGAATTAGTGAATTTAGCAAAGTCATAGAAAATAAGGTCAATATACAAAAACAATTTTTGCAGCTGCAATTTGAATATGAAATTTTTAAAATATCTATTTATAGCCAGGTACAGGGACACATATGTAGTCCCCAGCTATTGGGGAGGCTGAGGTGGGAGGATCACTTGAGCCCTAGAGCTCATGTCCAGCCTGGGCAACACAGTGAGACCGCATCTCTAAAACAAAAAATATGTATACTTTTCTTGTTATTTATTTATTTATTTATTTATTTTGAGACAAAGTCTCTCTTTTGTTGCTCAGGCTAGAGTGAGTGCTGTGGCATCAGCCTAGCTCACAGCAACCTCAAACATCTGGACTCAAGTGATTCTCCTGCCTCAGCCTGCCGAGTAGCTGGGACTACAGGCATGCGCCACCATGCCCGGCTAATTTTTTTTTATATATTTTTTAGTTGTCCAATTAATTTCTTTCCATTTTTAGTAGAGACGGGATCTCGCTCTTGCTCAGGCTGGTTTCGAACTCCTGACCTCAAACAATCTGCCCACCTCGGCCTCCCAGAGTGCTAGGATTACAGGCGTGAGCCACCGTGCCAGGCCTAGAAAAATATGTATACTTTTAAAAATTCTATTTACAGCAGCATCAATAAAACAAAGAAAGAGCCAAACATAAAAGAGTGCATGATTTCATATATATGAAATTATAGAAAAGGCAAAACTAATCTATAGTGACTGAGAACAGATCAGCTGGCACCTGGAGCTGAGCATGGGAAGAGAATTGACTGCAAAGAAACTGGAGGAAACTTCTTAGGGTGATGAAAATATTTTATATCTTGACCAGGGTAATATATATGTATGGGTGTGTATATATATATATATAAAATCAGGGTAAAACTCACTAAAAGTTACACTCAAAATGGGTGCATTTTCTTGTATGTAAATTATATTTCAGTGAAGTTGAGCATAAAGTTAAAAAGCAGGGCAGACTACATATATTCATATGTGTACAACACGTCGAGTTTAGAGGCGAGAAAGTGCCCAGACCGTTAGACACAGCAATCCACTTAGGTGTCCCTGGGTCCCCGACTTGGTGGGGTGAGAGAGGAAAAGCTTCTTTGGGCTTTTTTAATCATTCACATTTTGAAGGGCCTGGGCTTCCTTCTGACCTGCTGCGGTTTCTTCTTGCTCTGACTGCTGGCTGGCAAACCTCTAATTGCTTCTTTAACCCTTGCTTTTCTGCAAACGCTGCCGGCTGTTGGAAAAACATACCCCACTCCCAAGGGTTTGGGTTTGCTGTCTTTTCAGGGAAGTGTAAGGAGTGTTCCAGTTTTGCAGAGAGCCGACGCCTGGGGCAGGGTGGCTTTCTCTCCTGCAGGCCTCACTTAGAATAAGAGGAAGGTACAAGGCCGGTTTCTGCCCAGGGGCAGCAGGGACAAGTACTGTGGTTTGGGGACAAAGAACAAGAGCCCTGCAGTCATTTCTCCTTAATGGATCCGGTTGGAGCCAAGTTTCCAGCCACAGGCCTAATGAGAGGACGCTCTCCTTAATGAAAGGCTGGTGTCGTTCCAACGCTGACAAGAAAAAGTCACTGCACATGAGTGTCAATCTCTGTGCCTGCCAGGCTGGAACCTGTTTTTTCAAACTCTCTGTGAGCTCTTTGTCCCTGCCCACAAGTTTCCCTGATCATTTCTTAGAAGGGAGGCACCTTTGGTACAGTATCAAGTCTAAGAGGCCTGGACTTGTGTTCCCTCTCATTTCCTCTCTCCATGCAGACAAGGTCTTACTGTGTCACCCGGGCTGGAGTGCAGTGGTGGCATCATAGCTCGCTGCAACCTTAAACTTCTGGGCTCTAGTGATCTTCCTGCCTCAGCCTCCCAGGTAGCTGGGACTACAGGTGTGCACCAGCACTCCCGAATAATTTTTTTTCTTTTCATAGAGATGGGGTCTCACTATGTTGCTCAGGCTGGTCTCAACCTCCTGGCCTCAAGAGATCCTCCTGCCTCAGCCTCCCAGAGTGCTAGGATTACAGGCCACCTAGACCTGCCCATTTCCAATTTTTTTTTTTTTTTTTTTTTTTTGAGACAGAGTCTCACTCTTTTGCCCGGGCTAGAGTGAGTGCCATGGCATCAGCCTTGCTCACAGCAACCTCAAACACCTGGGCTCAAGCAATCCTCCTGCCTCAACCTCCCGAGTAGCTGGGACTACAGGCATGCACCACCATTCCTGGCTAATTTTTTCTATATATTTTTAGTTGTCCAATTAATTTCTTTCTATTTTTAGTAGAGACGGAGTCTTGCTCTTGCTCAGGCTCAGGTTTCGAACTCCTGAGCTCAAACAATCCGCCTGTTTCGGCCTCCCAGAGAGCTAGGATTACAGGCGTGAGCCACCGCGCCCGCCTGATTTCCAATATATTTTGAATAATGCTTGAATTTGGTGGACACTCAATATGAATCAATGACGCCTATCGTTGGACTGGCTGGCTGGACAGGCACTGCCAGGTAGATGATGCCCTTTTCCCTCTCTCCTCCTTCCCTCCGCTCTTCCCTTTGTCCCAACTTTTGCAAGGCAGTAGAGCACAAGGTTCTGTTGCTGAACTGCCAAGTTATGTAACCTCTCTGTGCCTCAGTTTCCTCACCTGTACAATGGAACAAGTTATGGTATATACTGTAGAGTGATGATCAACAGTAATTCTGCTGGCACTTCTGTGCCTAGCACTGTTCTAAGTCCTGGTAGGACACTTTATGTGGGACCTGTGATTGTATCCCCATGTACTATGGCATGGAGAGCTCAAACAGCAGGCCTTGCTAGTAGGTTGCAGAGCTGGGATTTGAATAGAGGGAATGCCTCGGCCGAGGACAGAGGGCTCAACCATCTGGCTACACAGGCTCAGCCAGTAGCTGCCTATGGTCAGCTCTGAATACATAGTAGTTGTACCAGAATTCTCACCAATATCTATTTGCACCCATTGAAATGCACGAGAACTCAAGAGCAGGTGGGCTAGAAAGAAAGAGGTTAAGAACATGCATCATCCTAAAAGAAGGGAGAACTGTCATTAATGAGCATCTGCTTTATGTCAAGTCGTGCAGAGGATGCTGTAATCACAACCTCTAATCCAAAACCCAGGGTGTATTTCACAAGTCAGAGTTGTTCTGATGATTTTAGAGAAATCAGACAGACAGTGCATATACTACATATTAAATGACACTCCCAGGCCTGGGCAGTGTAATAGTTTGGAATAATCACACTGCACATTTAAAAACACCCTGTAAACAGCCTCAAGAGCAGGTAGGGTCAGGTGAGGTGAAGCCAGATTAGGCTCTGTTACCGTGGGAGTTAACCTTCAGCTTTTAGGGATTTGGAGGTTTTAGAATTGTAGATGAAGGATGGTGGATCTGTGGTTCAAGAGCACCCCATCCTTTAGCACCAACCATACCCCAGCGCTTTACGTACCTTAACTCACGTAAGCATCCCAACAGCCATGACCTCTTATTATTCTCATTTCACAGATGAACCATGGAGCTTACCCGAGGCTAAGTTGCCCAGAGTCAGGAGTTGAACCCAGCTCCCCTGCCTGCAGAATGTGCGTAGCCATGAGCTGGGGCAGAGGGTAAAGCGTTACCGCCCTAGCTCAGGCCATGTGGGTTCAAATCCCAGAGGCCTGGGCAAGTCACTTAATCTCTCTAAGCGTGTTTCTCCAACCATAAAGGGGAGATGAATAATGACAGTCCCTGCCTCTCAGGGGTAAGGATGACGGAAGGTAATTGTGCCTTGGACAGAGAAAGTACCCAGTAAACATAAGCCCTGCTATTGTCCTGCTTTTGGCTGCCCACCCTCAGCATGGGTTTAAGCCACATGGATCGTGGTTGGGCAGCTGGCCGTCAGAAAGGCTATTGCACGAGAGACCGAGGACCCTCAGCATGAGAAATTGGGTTCTGGGTTCTTGTCCTCAGTGTGGCCCTGAGTTGGGGAGAGGGTGTGTTGCTCCCTGGAAGCTGAGGAATGCTGGGCCATCCCTCAGGGAGAAGCAGTGGCCGTCTGGACCCACAGCAGCTCCCAGCCACTGGGGATGGGGGTGGGGCAGAGCAGGTGAGAGAGAGGGCAGACCCGACTCATTCATTCGTTCGTGCATCAAATGCTGGTTTTCCCCTCCTCTGTGGCAAGCCTGGACTAGGCATGCAGCATCCACAGCAGGTGAGCTCCTCAGGGCCCTTGAGTCCTTAAAGAGGAAATGTAACAAGCCCTAAAAGGCTTGGGGGCCAGGCTAGGGGCCTGGTGCAATGGGAGGCTTTCTGGGGAGGCTCGGGAGGGCTTCTCTGAGGAGGGGTAGCTGAGGATGCACTGGGAATGAGCCAGGCTAACAGAGGGCTGGGGGAATGGTCCAGGGAGGAAGAGCCCCAGGGACACAGGGCCTGGAGCCTGGAGGGAAAGGCTGGTGGAATCGGCCCCAGGGAGCTGGGGAGTGGAAGGGAGGGAAGACCAGTAAGTTGCACTTGATCCCGAGGGCAATGGGACACCACTGAGGGGTTTCCGAAAGGGTTGTGGGAGGACCTAAGATGAGGTCTGGCTCTGTCCCGCAGGCTGGAGTGCAGAGGTAGGATCACAGCTCACTGTAGTCGTGAGCTCTTGGCCTCAAGTGATCCCCCTGCCTCAGCCTCCCAAAGTGCACGGTCTACAGATATGAGTCACCATGCCCAGCCTGAGATGACTTTCGAAGGAGATCCTTCTGGCTGCCGTGGGGACAAAGAACTGGCTGGCGAAGATTAGAATCAGGAAGTCATGGCAGAGGACATTTGGGTGGTGCAGGCAAGAAAGGGTGGCGGCCTAGTCCATGGCTTTGGGGGTGGAGGGAAGGGGATGGACCGTACATTTATTTAGGAGGAGAACGCCAAATGGCAAGGCTGGGTCAGGGCTGGGCTGGAGCCTGCGGCCCCTGCAGCAGACAGCTGGCTTGTGGGCGTGGGTGAGGCACCTGTAAAAAGAAAATTGAAGTCTCAGGGCTATGCCTTGACCTCAACACCTTATGCAAAAGAGAAGGTAAGAGCCTCAGGCACCTGGGAAGAGCAGGCCCAACAGGTCATTCTTTAAGGAAATTCCTTGCTAACCTCTGTAAGCAAGGACACGCAGGTTGTACCTATGTCTAGCACCTAAAACTAAAGCCTGTTCCAGTGAATTAAAAGTTTATCTTACAGGTAAGGAAACTGGAGACAGGACAGAATCAGACATTCTTCCACCTACCCAGGGGCAGCTACACAACTGATGCTTCCTCACTCCCTTATTTTATGTAAAGTGCAGATGTCTTGGGCCTGGCAAGAATGTAACCACTGCCTCATGTGCCCCCCTCCCCTTCTTTCTGGATGCCTTTAAAATGCTTGAAGTTTCCAACCTCCCCTTGGAAAAACAGCCACAGCCTGTCTGCAGTTTGTGTTTTTCCCAGGCACGTTCTCAAAATCTTGGCTTAATAAACCTCCTATGATTTAGATTTTTGCCTCATTTATTTGGGTCAACACATCTGTTGGGGAGGCCCCCTTATAATGGCTTGGGGAGTGCTGCGAAGGCCGGGGTGTTGTCAAAACTACAAGGGCCTTTCAGTCTGGGTCCAGTTGGGGACTCAGAGACTCCTCTAACTGGGGCATTGCATGTCAACGTGACCTCATGCCACAGCCATCGGCCGGTTGGGAGCATGGCTGGCTCTGCCTCTGCCACTTGACTTGCCGCGATCGTGCTGGGCTCTCCTGGCCTAGCCTGGACTGGATGTGACTTTTAGACCAAGGGCAATGCAGGTGACCGAGAGCTGAGGTGCTGGTCCCAGATCCAATACTGCTGGACACTGGGCTTCAGAGCCCACCGGCGCTCCCAGAGCCTTCCCCTCACTCTGCGCTGGAATCTGCCTGTGTAGACAGAACGAGGAGAGAAACGTGCTGAGCGTGTCGCCTTGGCAAAGCTGAGTGGGAGGAGCTCTTCCCCTGGTGCAGTTTCACCTCAGTAGAACCTGCGAGAATTTTGAGAAATAATGGCTCTGTCTGGTGTCCTGCAACACCACACGCAGTGGGGAGACAAAAGACAGAAGGACAAAGCTGGGAGTCCTGCAGGCTCAGTGCAGACAACGTAGGTGGGGATAGGCCCTGCTGATGTCACCGGGCGTGACTTCTGCAAGCCTCAGAACCAGAGCAGCCGCAGGCTCTGATGAGTCACTTTTGATGGTCTTTTTCTCTGGCCCCACAGCCCAGGAGGCAGAATCAGGACACCCTTCAGCCAGCTGACAGGCCTGGGGTTTAAGAATCCGTTAGCTCCTGGACACTATTCCACAGTTCACTGCCTGGGGGGTGGGGACTGGCTCCAGCTGCAGACCTGGCAGGGCCACAGTCTAAGTGGGGCAGAGCCAGGACGCAGCTGCCCTGGGCCCAGTTAAGGGGAGGGGGCAGATCTGCAAAGGGACCCAGAATCCCAGCTCACATTGGGAGGACACTTGCTCTGTGCTTTGCTTGTATTGACTCAATCAGGTCAACACCCTGAAGTGGGACTATTTTATTATCGTCCCCATTTTACAAAGGAGGGGACTGAGGCACAGAGAATTCGAACTCCTGTGGTTTGGCTCCCGAGTTTGTGCTCCACCCCCCTCCCAGACTGGAGTAGAGGCTCTAAGCAAGGGGCTGTCCCAGACTTTGTTCCTCTGACCTCCGAGTTAAGCTGATCTGTAAGCCATCTTCCTCCTTCACCACCCTCTTTGTGCTGATATGTAAATTTGTCACCTGCAAGGGTAGAGCAAGGCAGGCAGGGCGGGGAAGGAAGACATGGCCATCACCATCTGAGAGTCCTTTACTGCCTGCTCTGCCACTTACAGGCTGTGTGACTTTGACCAAGTTATTCAGCATCTCTGAAGCTGACTTTCCTGTGTTATGAAATGGTGCTTAAAATGCTTACTTAACCAGATCGTTCAGGATGTCCCTAACACACACCCCCTCTGGGGGTTAGAAGTGGCCCCTCCTGCTTCCTTGGGACTTTGCCACTCCTTCCTTATCACTCCTATTGCTCTGCTCTGCCCGAGAGCTCTCCAGGACAGGAGTCTTCATTCCCAGCAGCAATGCTTAAGGGCACTGGGGAAACGTAGTTTGATTGTTGATAAGTAAGGGTAAGCCATGTAAATCACATGGTAATTTTATAAATGGGGAAACTGAGGCTCAGAGAAGTTGCATCTTTTTGAGATATACAGCTGGTAAGGGGCAGAGATTAGATGAGACCTAAGCCTTTTTTTTTTTAAGAAAGGGTCTCACTCTGTCAGCCGGGCTAGAGTGCAGGAGTGCAGTGAGGTCATTATAGCTCACTCTAACCTCAAACTCCTGAGTTCAAACAATTCTTCTGACTCAGCCTCTCGACTAGGTGGGACTACAGTGTGCATCACCATGCCTGGCTAATTTTTCTATTTTTAGTAGAGTCGGGGTCTTGCTCTTGCTTAGGCTGGTCTCGAACTCCTGACCTCAAGTGATCCTCCCACCTTGGACCTCCCAGAGTGCTAGGATTACAGGCGTGAGCCACAGTGTCTGGCCGTGTCTCTGCTCTTTCTGAGGTGCCCTAATGCTCACCAGTGAAGGGTGCATGCTGGGTGGTTTACAAAGTGGTAAAAAACAGGCTTCCTGTAGCTCAAAACTTGTCAAGCTGTCTAGTGTTGTGATTTCGGGGCTGTATCCTGTCTCTCCGGATGAGCTCATCTAGTCCCAAGACTTTACAAACCATGTCTCTGGTATCTGTAGGATTCCCAATTTCTATCTGCAGCTCCACCTTTTTCCCGAGATATGTTCTGGAACATCCACTACCTATTTGATACCTCCAGATGAGTATTAGATAGGCAGGTGGCATTTAATGTTGGCAAACCTCATTTACTGGTTTCCCGTCCCATCCTCCCTCTGTCTGCTGACCCCCCAAGCTGCCTCATCTTCCCCACCGGCTAGTCACCATTAGAAGGACATTGCCATCCAGTTCGCTTCCTCAGCCTGGAACCACAGTTAGGGTCTTAGTGGTACATGAAATTGAATCACGAATAGTGTGATTATATAAATATATACACACGTACAACTTCTGCCTGGATTCCTCCTCGATGTCTGGGCACTAGGGACTCAGGTGGGGACCATTTCTTGTCATGGAGCTCAAATTCCAATAGAAGAGATTGACCGTAAACAAGGAAACAAATGGTACATTAAATCCTATGTCCCAGGCCAGGTGCAGTGGCTCAGGCCTGTAATCCTAGCACTCTGGGAGGCCAAGGTGGGAGGATGGCTTGAGCTCAGAAGTTTGAGACCAGCCTGAGTAAGAGCAAGATCCCATTTCTACTAAAAATAGAAAAATTAGCCGGGCGTCGTGAGGCGAACCTTGTAGTGCCAGTTATTTGGGAGGCTGAGGCAGGAGGATCACTTGAGCCCAGGAGTTGGAGGTTGCCGTGAGCTATGACGACGCCACTGCCCTCTACACCCGGTGACAGAGCGAGACTCTGACTCAAAAAAAAAAAAAAAAATCCTGTGTCCGATACCATGAAGGCATAAATGGGTTGCCTTGAGACTTGCCATAGGTGTCTAACGTTCCCTTAGGATAGGATGATCAGGGAAGGACTCTCTGCAGAAGTAGCTTTAGGCTGAGACATGGAGGAGGTGAGGGAGCTAGATTCGGAAGAGCCTGGGGACAGTGTCCCAACAGTGGGAACCGCAGGGGCGAAGTCCCCGAGATGGGAGCAAGGTTGTACTGTGTGTGGAGCTGGAAGGAGGCTGGTGTGGTGGAGCCTGGTGAGCGGGAGTAGAGAGATGAGAGGCGCGGAGAAGAAGGGCTGGTGCCAGGCCAGGCAAGCTGTCCCTTTGTAGACACGGGCTTTTACCTTGGTTTTGCCCTCCTGTCCAGGGACTGTCTCCCAGCAGCCTATGTTCTGAATACATCCTGTTGCATATGTGCAGACTTCACTCACTCAAGCCCCACAAGTGTGAGACATGGCTGAGTCACACACTCGGGGAGGAGCAGGCTGGCAGAGCAAACAGTGTTGTTAAGATTGCAGAGGAGATGGTGAGGGAGACACTGGGCGACCCATACGGCCCTTCACCCGTGGCCCCTGTGACGGTTAATGTTATGTGTCAACGTGCCTGGGCTCAGAGATGCCCAGATAGCTGGCAAAACATTATTTCTGGGTATGTCCATGAGGGAGTTTCCAGAAGAGAGCAGCATTTGGTTGGCAGACTGATTAAAGAAGATGGCTCTTACCAAGGTGGGTGGGCGGCATCCAGGCCCGAACAGAACAAAGAGGCAGAGGACGGGCGAACTCACTCTCTCTGCTTGAGCTGGGACATCCACCTTCTCTTGCCCTTGGACACTGGAGCTCCTGGTTGTCGGGCCTTTGAACTTGGACTGGGACTTACACCGTTGGCTTCCCTGGCTCTTAGGCCTTTGGGTCTGGACTGGAACAGCACCACAGGCTTTCCTGGGCTTCCGGCTTGCAGACAGCAGATCATGGGATTTCTCAGCTTCCATTATTGCATAAGTCGATCCCTCGTAATAGATCTCTCTCCATATGTCTGTATATATCCTATTCATTCTGTCTCTCTGGAGACCCCGACTAATACTGTCCCAGAGCCTCTGCTTCTGGAAATTGTCTCATTTGAGATCTCGAAAAGCATCCCTCCCCTACCTCCACCTACAAAACTCCTAAAAATCTAAGATGAAACATAGTAAATAGCTTTTTAGACACAGAATAAAATTTATTAGCTGGGTGTGGTGGCATGCACCTGTTGTCCCAACTGCTTAGGGGGCTGAGGCAGGAAAATCACTTGAGCCCGGGAATTTGAGCCCAGCCTGGGCAACATAGTGAGACTCTATCTCTAAAAATAAATGAATAAATAAAAATTACCATCTTAAGCATTTTAAAATGCACACTTCAGTATGATTAAGTACATTCACATTGTCGTACAAACCATCCATCTCCAGAACCCTTTCCAGCTTCCTAAACTGAAACTCTGTCCCCATTAAACCCTGACTCCCGTCCTCCTCCCCAGCCCCCGCGCCCACCGTTCTACTCCCTGTCTCCCTGGATCTGACAACTCTAGAACCTCCCACGGGTGGACTCACACAGGGTTTGTCCTATTGTGGCTGGCGTATTTCGCTTGGCCATAACATCCTCAAGGTTTATTCGTGTCGTAGCGTGCGTCGGAATTTCCTTCTTTTTCGAGGCTGACTGATAATCCGCGTGGACTCGCCACACGTTGTCACCCATTCACGCATCGACGGACGCGTCGCTCCCACTTTTGGCTGCTGCGAAGAATGCCGGTGCGAACCGAGGATGCGAACATCCGTTTGCGTTCCTGCTTTCGGTTATCTGGGGAATGTACCCGGCAGAGGGATTACTGGATGCCCTGATCATTCTAAGTTTAATTCTTTGAGGAACTGCCCACACCGCTTTCCGTAAAACCGTGAGAAAACGCCACGGGCCCAAAGGGAGGGAGTCAAGGCTCCCCCCGGGTTGTTTGTGGGACTTCGCTGCCCAGCTGTTTGGGGTGAGATGGCTGAGGAAACGGGGTGCCGGCGGGGACCCCGAGGGTACAGCCCCGGTGAAGCGTGGACTCTAACGTCTCCGCGGGCAGAGGCGGGCGAGGGGGCTCCTCCGTCCACCTGGGCCCAGGAAGGGAGGGAGGAAAGCTCCCCGGGAGATCCGCGCCCACAGGCTGGAATTCGCACCCCTGTTGGGATCCAGACAGCACCACGGGAAAGCTGTGTTTCCTTTTGGTTTCCCCGAAAGCACAGCCCGTAGGGCTTCAGGAGCCAGCGTTTGCTTGGGGGTGGCCCCGGGAGGCACAGTGAGGTGAGGAAGGCTAAGGGAGGGCTGACCGCGGCTGTTACTTTGGAGCCTGGGCCGGACCGCTGGGCCCCCGAGGGGCTGTGTGGATCGTGGCTCAGAGGGTCCCGCTGCGGGGCTGGGCGTTTATCACCGACTCTCATTGGTTCAGGGTCGTTGCTGCCTCCTGGGACTGTGCCATGTCCCCGCAGCCAGGGAATGTCCCCACGGAGGATGCGGGAAGCCGCAGGGGCCCACAGAGGTGATTTTTGGGGTGGCCCCGGGGTACAGGTGGGTCCCTGATGATGTCTGAGGTAAACAGGCCCAGGTGGTCACGCGCGGGAACCCAGCAGGAGCCCCACGCCCTCAACGCCGGCTCTGCAGGGTGGCCCTTCCAGGAACCCTAATGTCAGCTCAGCCCAGCATTTGGAAGCACAGCCACCCCCTCCCGCAGTATTTCCAGATTCTTTCACCTCATGAGGCTCCCTCATGCGTCCCAGTCTCTGTACGCGCTGTGCCCCCTGCCTGGGCCTCTCCCAACCTTGCCTGCTGGTAGAGTCCCCCCCAAGTGCCACCTCCCTGTGGCACCCTCAGGCTTCCCTCCCCCTCCCTGCACCCCTCAGGCCTCAGCACGATGTCCCCGTGGAGAAGGGTTGTTGACATGTGTCTTTCTTGTTTTGGTTTTCCCTGTACGGCCTGTGCCCGGCCCAGTTCGCGTGTGTAAAATGAGCAGCTGACACAACCGTGCAGGGCGCGGTGCCTGGACTTCTGTCTCACCCCTTCTTCAAGGCGGAGTCTTGCTACAGAAAAGCTGTGAACTTAGTTTCTAGAGCCGGTGCCCATGAACATAATGACATTTCATTTCTCTGACGTAGTCTGTGAATTTTAGCCTGGGTCTCCCTTCAGAGTATGGGTATCAGTGTATTTTGTTTGTTTCAGCTGTGAAGTGTAATTCACCTCCCGTTCAGGGGGGTTTTCCATGCAACTTGCAGTTTGGGGTGCACACAGGGCCGGCTTGGGGCTGCTTCCTTCCTGCCCCCTGTTTGCCAATCCCTGGGAGACTGGCTTGTCCTGGCAGGGTACCAGCGGGAACTTGCTGTCCTAGGAGAAGTTTGGCGATGTTTCCTACCTCCAGCTGTTGTTCCAAGGAAGGGGGTGTCAGCTAATCCCCTAGAAGCCTGGAGCTGCCTGCATTTCTTAGGCAACCACAGGGACAAGCCAATCTTTTGACCTAGAAGCTGAGCTGGCACTTGGACCCTGGTTGTTAGGAACATGGCAGGGACTGGGGCCCCTCATCTGTGCCCTCACCGACACCCTCCCACCCTCTACCTCCCGGCGGTCACAGATCACATTTCCAACCCCAGAACTTTTGAAGCATCTTGTTCCTGGGCTGCAGATTAGGTCACAAGTCACAGGCCCTGAATGAGGAGTAGCTGGGAAAGTGACTTTGAGCAGGTGTTTCCATTCAAAATCAAGTCCCCAGTGGAGGGTGGAGGTGGGGTACCTAGCTGCAGAATCGGTGCTGACCTAACTTTTATGTTTGTTATAGCTCAGATTTGACTTGAGGAATCATAGCCATCTGCAAGAATTGAAACAAAGGAAAACTGACCAATCAGCCTCAGGGGTGTTTTATTACACATCTGCATTTTTCAATTAGAATAAATCTCAGTCTACAACCCAAGGGCCAGTTTTTGTATGGCCCAGGAGCTAAGAATGGTTTTGATATTTTTAATGGAGGGGGGGAGGGAGCAAAAGAAGAATAATATTCTGTGACTCAAGAAAAGTACAGAAATTCAAATTTTTGTGTCTACAAATAAAGTTTTATTGGGACTCAGCCTTGTCCAATACGTTGTCCACATATTGTCTGTGGCTCCTGTCATTACAAACGCAGAGCTGAATAGTTGTGTCAGAGATCATGTGGCCACAAAGCTGAAAATAGTTACCGTTTGGCCTTTGCAAGGATAGAATGCAGGCGATACAGCAGTCGATGCTGCTGCTTGTCTATAGCACCTGGCACCGTGCCGGCACCTCCGAACGTTCGGTACGTATCTGTGGAATGAGTGAATGAACGAACAAGGTCAGTTGGTTCCACACAGAGGTTTAAATGCTCGTTTCCCTGATCCAGGCTGCACCAGTACCCAGGCCTGAAAGGGGGCGAGGTAGCCACAGCCCCCTGTAAACCCACGCACTTCTGGACAGTTCTGCCAAGGGGATAGGAGCCTTGGACAGCCACTGAGCTACCTTAGCTGAGGAACACGCCCGTCCCGGATGTAAATGTCACTCCCTGTTGTCGGAGCTAGAAATGTCAGGTTACGTAACCTGTTCGTTTGCTCAGGCTGCCCTAACAAATTTCCACAGACTAGGGCCTTGAACAGCAGAAACTTATTTTTCTTAGTTCTGGAGGCTGGAAGTCCAAGGTCAGAGTGCCAGCAGGGATGGTTTCTTCCTGGCTTGCAAGATAGCCACCTTCTTGCTGTGTTCTCACATGATCTTTTCTTTGTGTGCACCCTGGTGTCGCTTCCTCTTTTTTTTTTTTTTCCGAGGCAGGATCTCGCTCTGTCACCCAGGCTGGAGTGCAGTGTTGTGCTTATAACTCACTGCAACCTCAAACTCCTGGGCTCAAGCGATCCTTCTGCCTCAGCCTCCCTAGTAGCTGGGACTACAGGTGCCCACCACCATGCCAGGCTAATTTTTTGTTTGTTTGGGTTTTTTTAGAGATGAGGTCTCAGTATATTGCCCAGGCTGGTCTCCAACTCCTGGCCACAAGTGATCCTCCTACCTTGACCTCCCAAAGTGCCAGGATTACAGGTGTGAGCCATCTTGTGCTTGGCTGGTTTTGTTTTTGAATAAACCTTTTTATTTTAGAATGCTTTGTGATGTACAGAAAAGTTGCAAAGACAGCACAGAGAATTCCCGTACGCAGCCCCCCAGCCCAGGCAGCTCCCCTCCTGCTGATATCGCACATTACTGTGATACATTTGTCACAACTAATTAATGAATATTGATACATTATTACTTTATTCACATTTTCTTAGTTTTTACCTAATGTCCTTTTTCTGCTCTAGGATCCTGTCCGGGACATCACGTAACATTTAGTCGCCATGTCTCCTTGGGCTGCTCTTGGCTGTGACTGTGTCTCAGATGTTTCTTGTTTTTGATGACCTTGACAGTTTTGAGAAGTACTGGTCGGGTATTTTGTCAAATGTCGTTCAGATGGGATCTGTCTGATGTTTTTGTCATGATTAGACTGGGGTCATGGGTTCTTGGGAGGAAGACCACAAAGGAAGATGTGATTCTCATCACGTCAGACCCAGGGTACCTGCTCTGAACAGGAATCACCATGATGACGTTGACCTGTTAGCCAGGTTTCTCCACTGGAAAGTTACTTTGTGCCCTGCCCCTCTTCCACACTGTCCCCTTTGGAAGGAAGTCACCACCAAACTCAAGTGGTGGGAGTTATGCTCCACCCCCTGGAGGGGTGGGATCCATGTAAGTTATTTAGAATTCTGTTCTTGATATTTGTCTCCCCATCTATTCACTTGATATTTATTCAGTCAGCGTGGACTCCTGCATGGAGCTGTTATTCAATGCAGCAGTATTTCTTCTGTTGCTCACATTGTTCCAGCTCTGGCCACAGGAGCTCTTCCACTTGGCTCCCTGTCCCTTTGTCGTGGCCCCACCATTTTGTTTTGTGAGCACTTTCTCACCTTCTTACTTCACAGGATGCTTCAGGCCCATCTTATATAGTCCCTGCCCAGCCCTGACTCGGCCATTTCCCCAGGGAGCCTGGTTCCTTTCGCTGGGGAGAAAGCATTAGGAACCAAGACCCGTTGCTCAGTCCTACATGGTGTCGTTGACTTAGCCTCTCAGTGGACAAACTGGAAATGTATGTATAGATACAAATAATACACACATATTACACATATGATATGAGTAATATACACATATGTATATTTACGTACCTATAGTTTCTGTATTTATCCATCTATATTTATAGTAAGCTAAACATGAATTCACACTGATGTCTCCAAGTCTAATCCAATATGTCAAGGTTCATTGCAGCCTTTCACTTTGTTTATCTATAGCTTCCCTCTCCAGCAGGAGAAACCTGGCCCTCCCCATCCACCATCCATTCACTCGATAGTCGATCCCAGCGTACACATACAGTGGCTCTGAGTTGTTAGCCCAGACTCCATGGGAAACGACTTCAGCAACTAGAGTCCAGTGTTCATGTGCGGTTCTTTTTGTCTTCAGTCTTAACGTCTCCACTCATTCCCAGAGTTTCTTGGTCACTTTAGACTAGCACCTTTTCCTTTCCTCCTTCCGTGAGGTGGTGTCACACATTTGTAACACAGTTAGATTCTCTTGTCACAGTCTGCATTCCATCCTGAGATCCCCCAAACTCCTGAGTTTTAAAGTGTGCATACATTAAGGTTCACTTTGTGCTATAAAGCATTAGAGGTTTTGACAAATGCACAGTGTCATGCATCCGCCACCTCAGTACCATGCAGAACAGCCTCACGTCCCCTGTGTGGCACCTGTTTGGCCCTTCTTCCAACCTTTGCTCATCACTGATCTGTGTTCTATTTTTTTCTTCTGCATTTTAGCTGAATCAGCCTTCTCTGTGGGTTCTTGCACCAGCATTTTGCAACTTCTTTTCAAATCTCTCTGAGCACCTTGGGCACCTCCAACTACGGCAGGATATGTCTTCTGCCCGTCACAGCCAGAATCTGTGTTTGTCTTCAGCATAACTTGTCCTCGCCACTGAAACTGCTCCTGCTATGGTCACCAACTTCTGGCTTCTGTGTTGCTAGACCCAAAGGGCCCTCGATTCCCCTCTGTGGCCGCCTCTTGGTGCTGATACCCTCTTGTTCCCCAGCATCCCCTCTGCTGGTGCCCTCTGACCTCTCTATTTGGCCAGCTCGATCTCCTTCTCTTCTGCTCCCTGAGCCCAGTCCTAGGCCTGCCCCTCTCACTCGTGAAGTCTTCTTCCATCTCTAGGATTTAATAAGCACCCATGTGCCAGGGGACCTTCCTTGCCGACACCTCCAGCCTAGACTTCCCTTTTGAGCGTCTGCTCCATCTGACCCCCACTGGACCTCCCACTGGGATGTGTTCCCCAGTGCCTGTGACACAACAGGACTCAAAACAACCTCATTATTTCACTGCCCGCCATGAGATCAGAAGATCGCAAGTGAGAAACGCATACATTTTTTTTTTTTTTTTGAGACAGAGTCTCACTATGTTGCCCGGGCTAGAGTGAGTGCCGTGGCGACAGCCTAGCTCACAGCAACCTCAGACTCCTGGGCTCAAGCGATCCTACTGCCTCAGCCTCCCGAGTAGCTGGGACTACAGGCATGAGCCACCATGCCTGGCTAATTTTTTATATATATTTTTAGCTGTCCAATTAATTTCT
>CAUYSK010098110.1:0-10043 GCA_963575035.1 Avahi laniger | reverse complement strand
ATTGCTTTCCACAGAGGTTGCACTAGTTTGCAGTCCCACCAGCAGTGTATGAGTGTTCCTATCTCTCCGCATCCACGCCAACATTTATTGTTTTGGGACTTTTTGATAAAGGCCATTCTCACTGGAGATAAGTGATATCTCACTGTGGTTTTGATTTGCATTTACCTGATGATGAGAGATGTTGAGCATTTTTTCATGTTTGTTGGCCATTATTCCGTATTCTTTTGAAAAGTTTCTGTTCATGTCCTTTGCCCACTTTTTGAAAGGGTTGTTTGATTTTTTCTTGCTGATTTTCCTGTGTTCTAAATAGATTCTAGTTATCAGCCCTTTATCGGGGTATCCCATTGTTTTCTGTCTACTTTTATGCTGTGATAAATATTTTTATTACCGTAGCTTTACAGTAAATTTTAAAGTTAGGAAGTCTGAGTCCTCCAATTTTGTTGTTTTTCAAGTCTGGGTCCCTGGAATTGCCACATGATTTTAGGATCAACTTGTCAACTTCTGTAAAAATTGGAACTGTAACTTTGATAGGGATTGTTTTTAATCTGTTGATAAATTTGGTGAGTATTGCCATCTTACTAATATTACATCTTCTGATCCATGTGATGTCTTTCCAGGTCTTCTTTAATTTCTGTCAAAAATGTTTTGTAGTTTTCAGAGTATGCATTTTGCACTTCTTTTGTTAAATTTACTCCTAAGTATTTTGTTCTCTTTGATGCTATTGTAAGTGGAATTATTTTTTTAATTTCATTTTCAGATTGTTCATTGCTAGTATACAGAAATACAATTGACTTTTGTATATTGCCCTTGTGTCCTGTAACCTTGTCAAACTAGTTTTTAAAATTCTAATGGTTTTATTTCATTTTGTTTTCAATTAAGAAATAATAAATGTATGTGTTCATGAGGCACATAGTGATGTCTTGATAGTATATAGTGATCAGATCAGGGTAATTAGCATATTCATCATCTCAAATATTTATTTCTTTGTGTTGGGAACAGTGAATATCCTCCATCTAAGCTATTTGAATTATATATTATTGTTAACTATAGTCATCCTACAGTGATATAGAATACTAGAACTTACTCCTCCAATCTAGTTGTAATTTTATATCCTTTAACAAATCTCTCCTTACCCCTATCTTCCCTCTACATTTCCCAGCCTCTAGTATCCTCTGTTCTACTTTTTACATCTATGAGATCAATGGTTTTTTGTTTTTTTTTTGTTTTTTTTTTTTTGAAACAGAGTATCACTCTGTCACCCTGGCTGGAATACAGTGGCATCATAGCTCATTGCAAGCTTAAGCTCCTGGGCTCAAACCGCCTGCTTGCCTCCCAAGTAGCTGGGACTACAGGTTTGTGCCACCATACCCAGCTAATTTTTCTACTTTTTGTAGAGACAGGGTCTTACTCTTGCTCAGGCTGGTCTTGAACTCCTGGCCTCAAGCAATCCTCCTACTTCGGCCTCCCAGAGAACTAGGATTACAGGTGTGAGCTACTGCACCCAGCCAAGATCAACTTTTTGAAGTTCCACACATGAGTGAGAACATGTGGTGTTGAGCTTTCTGTTCCTGACTTATTTCACTTAACATGATGTCCTCCAGTACCATCCATGTTGCTGCCAATGACAGCATTTCATTCTTTTTTTCTGACTGAACACTATTCCATTATGTATATATACTACATTTTCTTTATCCATCCATTTATTGTTGAACACCTGATTGATTCCATATTTTGGTGATTGTGAATAGTGCTGCAGTAAATATGGGGGTACAGGTGTCTCTGCAATATACTGATTTCCTTTCCTTTGGATTAATGCCCAGTAGTGGGATTGTTGGGTAATATGGTAGTTCTATTTGCAGTTTTTTGAGAAACCTCGATACCATTATCCATAGTGGCTGTACTAGTATACATTTCCACCAACACAGTATAACGGTTCCCTTTTCTCTGCATCGTCGCCATTGTTTATTATTTTTTGTCTTTTTGATAATAGCCATCCTAACTGGGGTAAAATGATACCTTGTTGTGGTTTTGATTTGCATTTCCCTGATGATTAGTGATGTTGAGCATTTTTTCATATATTTTTTGGCCATGTGTATGTCTTGTTTTGAGAAATGTCTGTTCAGATCATTTGTCCATTTTTAAATCAGATTGTTTGATTTTTGCTGTCGAGATATTTGAGTTCCTCATATATCCTGGATATTAATCCCCTGTCAGATGAGTAGATTGAAAATATTTTCTTCCATTGTATATAGGTTGTCTTTTAACTCTGTTGATTGTTTTCTTTGCTATGCAGAAGCTTCTTAGTTTGATTCAATCCCATCTGTTTATTTTTGCTTTTGTTGCCTATGCTTTTGAGGTCTTATTCATAAAATCTTTTCCCAGACCAATATCCTGAAGCATTTCCCCTGTTCCTCCCAGTAGTTTTATAGTTTTGGGTCTTACATTTAGGTCTTTGATCCACTTTGAGTTGATTTTTATATAGGGTGAGAGGTGGCAGTCCAGTTTTATTCTTCTGCATATGGATATCCAATTTTCCTAGCTTCACTTATTGAAGACACTGTCCTTTCTTCAATGTGTGATCTTTGTCAAAAATCAGTTGGATGTAGATATGTGGATTAATTTCTGGGTTCTCTATTCTGTTCCATTGGTCTATATGTCTGTTTTTATGCCAGTACCATGCTGTTTTGGTTACTATCACTTTGTAGTATATTTTGAGGTCTGGGAGTGTGATATCTCTAGCTTTGTTTTTTTTTGCTCAGGATTGCTTTGGCTATTTGGGGTCTTTTGTGGTTCCCTGCAAACTTTAGGATTTTCTTTTCCATTTTATGAAGGATGTCATTGGTATTGTGATAGAGATTGCATCAAATCTGTAGATTGCTTTGGGTAGTATTATCATTTTAACAATATTAATTCTTTCGATCCATAAGCATGGGATGTCTTTCCATTTGTTTATATCCTCTTCAAGTTCTCTCATCAGTGTTTTGTAGTTTTCCCTGCAGAGGTCTTTAGCTTCCTTGCTTAAATTTATCCTTAGGTATTGGGGTTTTTTGGGTAGCTATGTAAATGGAGTTGTCTTTTTTATTTTATTTTATTTTATTTTTTGAGACAGAGTCTCACTTTGCTGCCCTGCTTAGAGTGAGTGCCGTGGCGTCAGCCTAGCTCACAGCAACCTCAGACTCCTGGGCTCAAGCGATCCTACTGCCTCAGCCTCCCGAGTAGCTGGGACTACAGACATGTGCCACCATGCCCGGCTAATTTTTCTATATATTTTTAGCTGTCCAATTAATTTCTTTCTATTTTTGGTAGAGATGGGGTCTCACTCTTGCTCAGGCTGGTCTCGAACTCCTGAGCTCAAACAATCTGCCCGCCTTGGCCTCCCAGAGTGCTAGGATTACAGGCGTGAGCCACCGCACCCGGTCTCTTCAGTAGTTCTTAAAAAGCTAAACTGCCTGCAGTCCCAGCTGCTTCGGAGGCTGAGGCAGGATTGCTTGAGCCCAGGAGTTCAAGGCTACAGTGCGCTATGATGACATCTGTGAACAGCCACTGCACTCCAGCCTGGGCAACACAGTGAGACCCCATTACTTAAAAAAAAAAAAAAAAAAAGCTAAATTGGTAGTAACCAACACCTGAAAGAAAACAAAAGGCAGGAGGTGGAGCTATTCCTCAAAACAAAGCCCAGAACTCATATATATTTTCCAGCCTCTCTCATAGATTCGTAACAGACACCAACACACTAAAGGCCCGAGCAGTCCTGCAGCAAAGAACGCTGTTTAACTTGGCTTAACTGCCTTTCCTCAATAGCCAAAGAAACATGGGAGATATAAATGCCAATGTGTGTGCACGAAGTAAACCCCACCCATGGCCACCGAGTAAACAGTGCATGCCCTTCAGCATTGCGGGAATCTCATTCAGGACTCCTGAGGCCAGCGGCTTCCTGCTGAAGCCCATCTGTTCCCACAAGCAGTGCACTTGCCCAATTTCAAGAACGTCAGCTGTAACAGCCGCAGTTTCCCTGGCACCCATTTTACAGGCTGCACACAAGATGTCCCCAAACGCCGCTTTAAACAAGAGCCTGCAGAGCAGGGCAGAAACAGCAGGAGCGTGCGAGGCCGCACTCACGGGGCGTGTACGCACAAGCCTAAGAGAAACGTGGCTTCCTCATCATCTCCCTCAGGTAGCAGGTGAGCCCCACCCTACAGCACAGACCTCGGCTCACAGGGGGATTCGGGGGAGTGTGGCAAGCTGGAGTGGGCACAGCGCCCACCTCTGCAAACCAGTAACTGCAGGTTGGCCCAGCAGAGGGGCTTCCACTGAGCAGTCCTGGCTGCACCTTCCAGCCTCCACTCTGCCAAGTGCGGGGGTCGATGCCACTCCTCTGGGGATGGGGTACAGATAATCCTCAGGGAGCCCCCCAACTCCCCACCACGGGGCATGAGCCGCAGGGTTGCAGAGCGAGAGGATAATTTTGTTTTTTCAGTTCTACCTCCTCCACTTCTCTGCTTTGGAAGCTACCTTGATTCAGCATCTGGGAAATTTGTTCAAATACGGACTGGAATCTCCCTTCTGAGTCTGAGACCCACCTGGCCAGTAGGATTGCTACTTATCTGGGGTAGTGAAGGGAGGAAGGCCTTGGTGCCCTGATGGAGAGATTCCTCTAAAACGAACCCGTCATTTGTTCTGGAGCTCTTCCTGTTCTGGACACATAAAAGCAACCCACACAGTATGTGCAAGACCTATAAACACCGTACTTTCTAAAGCATCACAAGCCCATCGGGTTTGAGAGCAGGTTGGCCCTGCCCAACTGTGGAAAACGCATCCACAGTGCCTGGCACGTGGTAGATGCTTAGTAGAAATATGTTGGATGGATGGATGGGAGAACAAATGAACGGAATGGTGAATGAATGAATGGAGTAAGTGAATGAATGAACACATGAATGTCAGAAGGATGATTTCACAGAACATTCAGGACTCACAGCTCAATCTCTAGAAGAGAGACTCACCAGAACCATCGGGAATGGACCTTACAAATGTTGGCAACATCTTGACTATGGCTGTTGGATTAAAATCCCGGGAGAGGCCATTCTTCATCTCCTGCTTGAAGCGAGTCATGATGTCCTTCAGGGTTTCATCAGAGAGCCGCATGGCATAGAGGTACTTGTCAATCTGCGGGAGGGATAAGAAGGAAGGAGGCTGAGGCTGAGGCCAAGGAATGTCACATCAGCTTAAGTCTGGCTGGGGGAGAGGGCAGGGCAGGGTGAGGCACCACCTGCCCGAGACAACCAGCTCCCTCCCACAGGCAGGGAACACCGTGCTGGCACATCGCAGTGGAAGTCATTCAACTGCCTTGGACCATGTCACCCAGAGCAGGCTTGCAATGCTCTGAGCCCTAGCTCCTCGCCTGTAAAAAGAGCCAGACATCTCCAAGGTCTTTTCCGACCCTTGAATATTAATGGAAGCTGCTCCTCGATCCCCAAGCACGCAGTGGAGGCAAGCTTCCCCAGTATCACAGGAACATTTAGCCTCCTTCCCTCTGTGAGAGGTGGCTGGCTCATCCCCACTTGGATGGCAATGCCACTGAGACTAAGAATTCCAGCCCCAAGGCTTAACAGCTGTGTGCAATTTCAGTTTCCTCAACTGAAAAACTGAGATGATAACTGGGACCTAACTTATAGGACATTGTAAGATCAGATGAGATAGAGAAGCACTCAGAACACAGTAAGTGCTCAATAAACACCTGCTATTATTGTTAACATGAGACAGAGCTGCTGGGAGGTTTCCTTAGACTTGACTTCTAGGAAGGTAGAAATGGTGGCCCAAGGACTAGAGCCCTTCCCAGAACATGGGGCAGCAGGTGCAGAGCACAGAGACCCTAACCCCAGTCTCAGAATGTCTGGAGACGGCCCCTGGGCTCCCGTGCCCACGTGCCCACACTCCCAGTAAGACCACCCTCCACCAGGACTGATCCAACCTGCTCCTCTTCCTGGGTTCCCCACTCTCCTCAAGCTGCCCGGGCTCCCTTTTGTCACTGGCTGCCACTGGTTGTTCTTCCTTCATGGTATCTTCCTATTTATTCTCTCAAAAAGTATTTACTGAGCACCTACTCTGTGCCAGGCATGGGGCTGGACGCCTGTCCTCCGGGCGCTGTCCTTGCGGAGTCACCGCTTTCTGCCGCTCCTCGGTTAAGAAAGCCCTGGTAACCACGTGCCTGGATGACCGATGACTGGTCCACTGTTACAGTTTTCCATCTCCACTCTCTCTCCCTTCCAACCCGTCTTCTACAGCACTGCCACAATAGCCTCCCAAAGCACAAGCCTAAGCAGTGCACTCCCCTGCTCAACGCCTGGCAGTGCCTCCCGCCCCGAGGCAGCTGCACCCTGCAGGTGTGGCTCCACGCTCTCTGAAACTCAGGCCACATCACCTCCACCGCTCCTGGTAGGTGCCCTGGGTTTTCGTGCCTCTGCTAACACCTCTACCTGAAATGCCCTTCCTTTTCTTCCCAGCTATCCAAATCTCACCTAACCGCCCAGGTTCAGATCAAATGTCACTTCCTCCTAAAGACGTTCCAGTCACTCGGGCTAGGTATAACCCCCTCCCTCAGCACTGACCCACTGGCATGGTCTGGCCTGGATCGCAGCTTTCCGTGCTTGTCACCTCGTCCTCCCCAGTGCCCTGCATGGAGCCTTGCACACAGAAGGCTCCGGGCAGATCGAGAGACGGATTTATGACCCGACAAGGCTGAAAAGATCTGTACACTGATTTGCTTCTGAGAATGGCATCTCGTGCCCACGTTTCAAGGTGGCTGGAAATGTCCCGACTCAAGGACACAGAGTCCTCAGACCTAGGTCATTTCTGCAAATTTCGGTCCTGGGCAGCCTTCTCGCTCTGGTCCCCGTGCCTCGTGCTCCCCCCAGGCGCTGCCTATCTCCTGCCTCAAGGACAATCACACAGGCTAAACCACGCAGGGCCCGAAAGCCACGTGAACAAATTTAGACTAGATCCCAAAGCACGGGAGAGCCTTGGGACAGCTTTAATGGGAAGACAATGATGGTGACATCTGTGTTTCTGAAAGACCAAGCTGTCTGCTGGGTGGAGAGTGGGGAAGCAGGCATGAGACCGCGCGGCACTAACCACGTGGCTTCTCCAGCGTCCTCACACGAGCTACATCATGATCACGCGTTTATTGACACATCCATCTCCGACACTGTGTGAGTTGTCCAGGGAAAGGAGATGTGTTAAACAGATCGTTGGAACTCACCCTGTTGCCTTGCACAAAGGAAGAATTCAAATAATCCTGGGTGCTGGAATACTTCATATTGTGGTTCACGGTATATAAAGTGCTTTCACGTCCAGCATGTCATCTAACTTTCAAAACCATCAGGGAGATGTTCTTAATCCCCATTCTACAGATGCGGACACTGAGGCTGATTAGCGCAAAGCCCACAGCCAGGGGACTGAGGTCTAGGGCAAGTCTAAGGGTCCTCCGTACAATCATCTGCACCCCTTAGGGAAGGCTGGTCCCCCTACTCTGTGGAGGGCAGACCCAAGTAGAGCTGTTAAGGTTTTCCAGCTAGACAGGGAGAAGCTTCTAGAAAAGGAGGGCTCTGCATAGCTCCACAGCCCTCCTGCCTCCTAAGTCGAGGTGCAGCTCTGATCTGAGAACCCTAACACTTTAGGACAGCCGAGCCAAACCCAAATAGAGCCTAGAAGCTCAAATGGAAGAGTAGGTTGGGGACACAGAAGACGGCCTGACCCCAAGCTGCTATGGAGGGGGCGCTTTCCTTCTGTTGTTCAGTTCATGAGTCATCATGGGGACAAGCCCTCTGGGAAGAGACAAGGACACTGAGGCCAAAAGCGGGGTACAAATACAGCACAGCTGGAACCAAAACTGAGGCCTCCTGGACCTGTGTGAGTGAGGACGAGCGAAGGAAAGCCCCTTCTCTCCACTGCGCCTCAGTAGGTCAGGAGGGGCCATCGACTCAGCACGGATCCTGGGCCCGGGGCTGGACTGGCCAGGGGAGAAGTCACCTCCCTATACCCACCACGCTGCCCAGCCAGGCTGGCACCTGGGGCAGGACTCAGCAGATGTACACCCTAAGGACTGTGGAGACATCGGAGAAAAGCACATGTCAAGAGACACCTGTAGAAAACTTCCAGGGGCCCAGAGCACCCAGCACCTCACTGAGCTCCTTCAGACCAGTCCTGCCTGGCACCCGGCTGGGCCGCCCCATCTACCAGGAAAGAGAAGCTGAGAATGGGGGATGGGAGGTAGAGGGAGGGAGGGAGGAAGAGCATCAGGGAAGTCGCCCCTGCCCATTTGCTCCAGATCTCTGCAAGACACCCGGTAAGAAGGGCCAACTCTTGGTCTTCGGGGGTTTGTGGCCCTTTCAACTTTTCTGTGTCTGTCCTCCTCTCCAGAGCATCTCCAGGTCTGTTCCTGCCCCTCTTCCCCTCCCTCCCTCTACACACACACACACGCACACGCACACGCACACTCTCACATTTCCTCAATCCTCTTCCCTTCCCTTAGGATGCTGCCTCCAAACCACTGCTGCTTTATTGCTCTGGCCAAAGGTTGGTCCCAAAGAATCCCTTCCCCACCCTACAGTTTGGTGATGGGGAAGGCACAGCACAGCTTTTCTTCTACTGCAAGCGTTGGCCTTTGGAACATCTGTTATGAGACGGAGGCCCAGAGGAGCCATAATAGGAACCGCCAGGCCCTCAAGAGTGTGGGACTCAGGTCAGGCTGGAGGGAACTGGGGAGGGGCCAGAGCCCAGACCCCAGGACACGAGACACCACAGTCAAGCTGGGTCCTGCAGGCTCTTGCCTGAGACTGAGGAGGAAGCCCACCCAGCCTCCAGGGCCTCTGTCCATCACTGCTGAAAAGGAAGAGCCCCTCCCATAGGGGTGGAAACCAGGTTGGCTGCACAGGGCAGGCGCTCTTGCCCAAAATACTATCCAAATTCTCATCCCTGACTATCCTTCTGGTGGACCAACACGGCCATGATGCTCTCAGCAGCTCCCAAAGCTGGACCCCAGCGGAGGCAGGAAGATGTCATCAGCCGAGAGAACACAGCCTCGCCAAGCACCCCTGGCCCAGAGCCCTCCAGCTGAGGAAGGAACCCAGTGGCCTGGCACTGGGCTAAACTCAGAAACCTCTCCATGCCTGACCCCAGCCCCATCCCCTGCTCCAAACAGAAGATGCACAAAAAGCAAATTCAAGACTGGACATGCCCAAGTGAGCAGGCCAGTCGTGGCAGGAGGCGCCAGTAACCACCGGTAACCAACCCAGGCGCTTTCACCCCAGGTGGAAGGGGACACAGCCATGGAAAATTTCATTCCTTCTCCTGTCCACTCCCCGGTGAGGATCAAGAATGAGGCAGGGCAACAGTGTGACTGAAGCTGCCGATACAAGCCTTTAAAACGAACTTTTCAAGTGAGACACTTTTCACTCGCAAAGGAAATGGGAGTTAAGAAGGATGTTAGCCGAAGGGCAGGGCAGAGATTTCAACATCAGATTCACTTCCCTTTCCTAAGGGGACTGACCCGAGAATAGGTCCTGCGTGCTTATTAATATTATTAATAACAGCTCACATTTGCAGAAGGCTTTCTGCTCACACACGGGACCCTCACATACATTATCCCATTTGAACTTTGCAGATGAAATGAGCTCCAGGATGCCAGGCGCCAGGCACGAAGCAGGTGCTTTAATGTGAGTTCCCTTTCTCCTGTGGCTACACCCCGGTGAAGCAGGCAGGAAAGACATCATTATCTCCATTTTCTAGGGGAGGAAACTGAGACCCATGACTCATGCAAGGTCCTGCGGTTTACTAAGTGGCAGCTGGGTCTAGATTCTAGTCTTACACCCCCTCATTTGGGGATTCTCTGTAAGCATTTCCACTCTTTCTCACAGGATGGGAAGAGCATGGGGCTGTAGATAAAGAGAGTGGGGTTCAAATCCTATTTATTAGCTGTGTGACTTTCAACAAGTCACTTAACTAACCTCTCTGAGTCTTGCTTTCCTCACTTTTTTTTTTTTTTTTTT
>CAUYSK010098107.1:0-24077 GCA_963575035.1 Avahi laniger | reverse complement strand
AAATGAGTAGATGTGGCTATGTGCCAATAAAACTTTATTTGCAAAAATAGGTGGTGTGCAAAATATGACACTTGCTATTAAGTTGAGAACCAAACTTATCTGGGGAGCCATATGATTTAATATTCAGATATGAGAGCATCGAGGGAAAATTATATATAATTTTTGTTATGTTTTACATAATAAAAAAGTAAGTATCAGTTAGACATGTGCTTATATAAAAGTTTTCTATTTAAAACCTCTCCTTTCTAATCCTGAGGTGGTGGCCTGGGAGAGTGGGGACATCCCATGTCAGGGCTGAGAGCTTCTTCACCCCAAGACAAAGGTCACATCTTCAGTTCATTCACCTTGTTCCCCAACATGTTTCAAAACTAAAAATAGCACATGTGGGAGGTAGAAGCATCCAGTTGGATTCAAGGAAAACCTATTAAACATGTTAATCCATTTGTAGTTCAACTAGGAGAAAATGAAAGTACAAAGCAAAATGCGGAAGATGGTAAAATGCCTTCCAGAAATGTACAAGCAATGGTGCGTAGCAAGGCAAAGCATTAACCAAGCACCGTGTGGTCTGCCTTGGAACGTGGTGAGGGGAAAACAACACATGAGTGTGCATTTGTGTGTGCCTGTGTGTGCACAGGCAGAACTAGTCATGAGAGCTATAAAGCAAAATCACATGTAGCTCAGTAAACATACATGTCCTTTGTTTATTAACTAATGTGTCTATGGCAGGTGGAAACCTTTTCCCACATGAGTGAATCTGATGTTTCTTTATATATATCTAGGGTAAATCCTCTGTTATTGGAAAAAAAAACAAATGGATTAACGCTAGGGAACTTAAGCCTGCATGCCAATTATGATATGCAAGATACATAAATGCAACTCAGTTACGGAAACCCAGGTGGTATGCCAATCTACAATAGTTTTGAGCAGGTTGGGACACATGGGTTGGCACAAATGTCTTCTTTTTCCTGGTACTAGCAATATCCTTATTCATCTGAAGCCCAAAAGTGGCCATCAAACCAGAAAGAGCAGAGGTCAGAGGGTATCAATGCTAGTTAGATATAGTATGGACACCTGGAAGTGTTAAAAACATTACCCGGTATTGCATCACTAGAGGAAACGCAAAACAGTACATCCCATTTGGCAAACAGTTTAACACTATCTTATAATGTTAAACCTAGACTTACTGTGTCACTTAGAAATACAACTTTGAAGGATTTACCCAAGAAAAATGGAAATATGCGTGTCCACATAAAGACATGTATTCCCATCATGGGATACCGCTCAGCAATAAAAATGAATTAAATGTTAATATACTCAACAATCATGGATGAATCTCAAAAACAGCATGCTAATGAAAGGAGTCAAGCACAGAAGACTGTACAGTATGATTCTATTTATATGAAATTCAAAATGACAGGGACAGAAAGGAGATTGACTGTTGCCAGCGGTGAGGAATGCAGGCAGAATAGACTGAAAATGGGCGTAAGGAAACTTTTCAGGACGACAGAACCGTAGGTTGTAAGATTGTATATGATTACCAAAATTCAAACTATACACTGAAGTCGGTGAATTACATTGTAGGTAAATAATAATTTAAAAAACACCTGATGTGAAATCTTCACCACACACCACTTAAAGTAGAATTTCTCAGGATGAGAGGTATTTTAATTATTCACGAACCTGGTTCTTAACCCTAGATACACAGCCATATGGTCCCAATAACCTGCTGTCCTGGGTAGTTGGACTTATACTCAACACTAGAAACCCTACCTTTAAAATATTGACATTTCCCCATATGTAAGACAATAAACAAACACTCTAAAATCAGTCATCTCGATAAGACCACTGCCTTGCCTACATCCTCCACCAGACGGGCACCTGGTATGTCAATGGCAAAGCTGACATCACAGGAGGGTCTGGGCATTACTGACAAGCAACATGTCCACCATGTAGGGAGTGCTTATTAGGGGTAAGACACTGTGCTAAGCGCTTACCAAATATGCTTTTATTTCCTCAAAACATAAATTATTGCTCTCCTTTTAAAGATGGGAGACATAAAACTAACAGAAGATAAATAACTCACCCAAGTTCACACGGTCAGTAAAGCTGAACTGGGAAACAGTGTCAGGTCTGCCAGATGCTAAAGCCAACGCTCTTGGTCAATAACCTAAGCTTTGCCATGTTTTACTTCAAGTCCCTCACAGTGGCCAGTAGGGACTCAAAATAGTCTGCTGACAAGTCTACTCCCACAGACACAGAGGAGATGATTAACAGATGCTGTGCACTACTTCTGGAATTATAACACAGCCCTGGTACAGCTGGAGCAACTGAGTTCCTCTCCCTCGGGGAAGGTGAATAAAAGGGTGGAACCTTCTAGTGTGAGGGTGGCTTCCCTCTCCTCCCACAGTGTTCCAGGCTGAGCGGCCCAGGTTCGTGACCTAGGAAAGCCAACTTACAGTGATGTGCACGTTTTCAGATCTTGTGTCCAGGTGAAGGCCTCTTTCAACCCAGGATAAAGTCTAGAAGGAGTTAATTGCAGGCAAAAGCCGTCCCCCTTTCAGTTCTTGTTTCTGCAACAGCCAAGCCCATCTCCTGTACATGGTGTTCAGGATTTGGGGACAGAACATCCCGAGCTTGTGGGAGGACTCATTTACATAGAGGTGGGTAGGCAGGGGCTTACCAGCACATCCAAGAACACAAGCAAATACACTGAGGAAGGAAAATTCCTTCATCACCCTGGGTTCTGACTCCAAGCGAGGGAGCCTCTCTCTGACAAGAGATGCCTGTCAGTGCACGTTCTTCCTCCTGGGTTCCCTTGTGAAGCAGGTGCAGGATGTGAGTACCTGGGGCTAGGCATGATTTAAATGACTGTTTTCCAGAACAAATCCCAAGCAATCAAGGGAAGACACAAGCAAACTCTTGATTTAAGAAAAAAAAAACAACTGAAAAGAACTGGAGGGAAATGACAGGAGGGACTGAAGAGGTGCAAGGACTTGGGGATGAGACTATTGCTGGCCATGAAGTCACAACCCCTGTTAGCTGTACGGACCGAACAAGCCTCTCTGAGCCTCATTTTCCTCACGTGTAAAGTCAGGCTGCAACCTCTCCCTAATACACTGCACAGAGTTGCTGAAAAGACGGAATTAATGACGGTGATTGTAGCCGATACTGAGCTCTTATAATACGATGTGCAAAGAGATCTGCATGTATTAGATCATGTAACTCTTTCTGCAACACGATGGAGCAGAGGCTACAAAATATTATTGTTATTGCTATGATGGCAATCACCAGCCCTCGCTATGTGTATACACTGTGCCAACTGATTTATAGGCAATGCAGATGGCCCCCAACTTACAAGGGCTCAACTTACGACTTTTCCACTTTACAGTGTTGTGAAATGATATGCATTCAGTAGAAAGCATACTTTGAGTATCCATACAACCATTCTGTTTTCCACTTTCAGTAATGCATTCAATAAATTACATGAGATATTCAACACTTTATTATAAAATACGCTTTGTGTTAGAAGATTTTGCCCAACTGTAGGCTAAGGCAAGAGTTCTGAGCACATTTAAGGTAGGCTAGGCTAGGCTAAGATATGGTAGGTTGGGTGTATTAAATGCATTTTCAACTTAACAATATTTCCAACTCATGATGGGTTTATTGGGGCATAACCTCATCGTAAGCCAAGGAGCATCTGTAGTTCCTGTAGTACTCAAAGCAGTCTTAAAAGGTTGGTGTGAGGAGGACCAAATAACTTCTCAATAGGAGAGATTGTTGTTGTTATATGCAAGATTTTCTTTATGGATTTAATAGCCTCTAGTCATCTGAGGGGAAAGTTAACTTCCAAAACAGCCTAGCAGCGAACGGATCAAATTAAGGTATGATAGATTCTTGCTAACTCACCAAAAGAGAGTAATTTGCACTACAGGGGAATCTCAATATTCCACCAAAGAAGAACAATTTATATTATAAAAAGTATCTGAATAATTTAGCAGCAATTTATAGGTAATATCTCTAGAAATATGTTCATAAATTCTACAGAAATATCTATGGAAATATCCACAAGTTTACGTGTTCTATAGATAATATAATTTACATTATGCACAAAACTGTAAGCACTCTGACGATAGGGACTATATCTTCCTTGTTTAATATTTTATCCCTGGCGCTTCTGAATCCTATGTTCCATTTATAATATCCAATTTCTAATCCAAACAGCCCTGCAGAGTATGTGGCACTAACCCCATTTACAAACAGACAAAAGTGAGGCTCCCAGAGTGCCGTATGCCCAGATAGCACGCAGAGTAAACGGCAGAGCTAGAATTCAAGCCCAGGGTGTTTTGTCGCAAGAGCTGGGGTTCTCTGTCCATATCAGTCTCATATCACGCATGGTGAGCAAAGAGGTACAGCCCTAAGGGCTGCAAGGACAGTGTCCCCCGTGCCTCCCCCCACCACCCTCCCTCCCTGCCAGCATCCCCCACCTCCCCTCAGAGAGATGCAGCCCCAGGAGGGAGGACAACTTGTATCCAAGACGCTGCTCCAATTCCTAGCGGCTTTCTGCTTCCTCGGTAAGCACCAAGACCCGGCACGTCATTAATTACAACTTCTCGCAAATGGTTTCCCACATCCCCTTGCAGGCAGGCACGCCGGAGCCCTTGGAGGGAAAGAGGATTTCTGAGCAGCAGAAAGTGGCCTGTGCTTCCAGCTCCACACACAGCTCTCAGCGCTGAATCTGCTCATGCGGCAACAAGGCCTTCAGGCAAGAGGGAATCCACGACCGAAAATGAGTCTGTGCTTGAAACCAGGAGGGGATGGAAACAGGCTTGCAGCTTTCAAGAAGTAAATAGCATACAAGTTAAAATAAAAAGCTGGTGATAATTAGAACAAAGAACTAATATTTCTATCACATTTATTTTTCCCAAAGGACTATTGCATTCGCTTCCTGTTTTGTGCAAATGGGATAAATATTTGCTGAGTGCCTACTATGTACTAGGCATTATCTCTCTTCATCCTCTAAAGCAAGGGTTTCCAACCTCTGGTGAGTTGTATAATTATTTCATTATATATTACAATGTAATAATAATAGAAATGTAAAATAATAGAAATAAGGTGCACAACAAATGTAATGTGCTTGAATCATCCTGAAACCATCCCCACCTCCCTGGTCCGTGGAAAAATTGTCTTCCATGAAAACGGTCCCTGGTACCAAAAAAGCTGGGCACCGCTGCTCTAAATGGTACAAGGTCGGTATTGCTAGCCCTGGTTTACAGGTAGGGGAACTGAGGGCAACAGAAACCACAGAAGAGGGACTGGATTTCAGATCTGTTGCGCTCTATGATCGCTGCTGCAACCTTGACCCTAAGCTGCTTCACAAGGCCCAGTGTGGTAGACAGGGCAAGAGATACATCCCCACTTGAAGCTCATGAGTGGATTAATAAAATGTGGCATATGTATACCATGGAGTTCTACTCAGCCACAAAAAACAATGGTGATCTATCACCTCGTGTATTATCCTGGATGCAGCTAGAGCCCATTCTACTAAGTGAAGTATCACAAGAATGGAAAAACAAGTACCAGATGTACTCACCATCAAATTGGTAGTAACTGATCAACACTTATGTGCACATACAGAAGTAACATTCATCAGGTGTCGGGTAGGTGGTAGGGGAGGAGGGGATGAGTATATTCACCCCAAATGGGTGCGGTGTGCACCGTCTGGGGATGGACATGCTTGTAGCTCTGACTCGGGCTGCAGCAAAGGCAATATATGTAACCTAAACATTTGTACCCCCATAATACACTGAAATAAAAAAAAGATGTTAACATTAGGGGAAGTTGAGTCAAGGTCATGCAGGAACTCTCTGCATTATGTTTTCAACCTTTCTATAAGTCTAAAATTATTTCAAAATAAAAAGTTAAAAAAGAAAAAAAAATGAAAACTGGAACTTAGAGAGTTTGCGTGGTTCTCCCAAGACACAGCTCAAATATGTCGTTAAAGACCCAAGATATTCAGCCTTTTCTCAACAAGGCTATCAACAGCTTAAATAGCCTCTTTAAGCAAAAGGCAGGTGCTTACTGAGCGGACACAGGGTCACTGGGAAAGAACGCAGGGTTGCGGCTGGTGCCCACGTACCAGCTCAGTCTGACCAGGACCCCGCATCTGCATGTTTCCATGAATTTAATAAATATTGTTGATATACATTGGAGAAAGGGAAATCTCAGATAAAACCCCCCAATTTTAAGCTGAGAATGTCTATTATTAAAGTGAATTATTGAGGACTATTCTGGGGAAAACTTTTCACATAGAGCTTTGTCAAAAACCCATCACGCTGGGGAGAAGGTGGGGTGGCTGCCGTTATCACGCCAGGGAAGTGCGACTTGCAGTTGTGCTCACAGGCTGACCTGGGGTGGAGCAATAGCGGGGCCCTCTGTCCTCACTCACCTGGGATCGGATAGGCAGGCCCCTTCACACCCCAGACCCAGCCAGCTGCCTTGACTCCGAAGGAAAAAGCCTCCCAAGTCCTTTCCCGCAGACTAGGGCTCAGTGGCTGCTTAAAGTGTCCTGAGGGCAGAGTGAGGCTACAGAAAGGTTTGAATCAGCTTCTCCCGCCAGGACCTTCGCTTTTCTGTTTCAGGATGGGAAATAAACTCCTCTACTTTTCCACGGTGGCTGGGAGGTTTAAATGAGATCACATATATGGAAGGGCTAATACAATGTTTGGCACATCACAGAAAACCGGGAAATGATGACACTCTTCCCCCTTACACCCGGAACTGACAGATTGGCCCACTTAGAGCTGCCACCGGAGCTATTTCAAGGTGTTGGTTCCAGGGATCAGGAACCGTGCAGAGGATGTTATCAACATTCCCAGGATATCTCTGGCATTTAGATGGGGACCCATTTCTTCAGCAAGTAGGACACAGATACAGCAATGACTCTAGTCCGTTTGGGAGTTACTGTTAGCTGAAGGACAAGCAAATGGATTCAATTCCCCATATTCAGAGGCTGAGGTTTTTGTTGCATTTAGTGAAAAGCTGGCAAAAATGGCTTCTGAAGTCACCCGAATCATTTATAATCGTGGCCGGTTCACAACTGCATCAGAAATGCTCTCACTGTGGGCGTGCCGATGTCCAGAACAGGGAACCCCAGGGCTAGCTGGAACTTCAGACCTCATGCAAGGAACCCCTACTCTCCGTCCACTGCCCTCATAAACACTTGCGCACTTTCTCTCCTGCAGATCCGTGGGGCTGCTACACCATTTCTCTAACTCTCCTCCCACGTCCCCCCCTCCACCCGCTTAAAAAGAAAAAATCCTTCCCTTTGGATCTATTTTTCCCCTTAAGCCACGTGGAGCAAATTCTGCTCATCTTCCTCTTTCTAGTCCTCTTAGCTATTCCGACAAGGTGAGTCTCTGCCCTCTTGGTGTCCCCTTCTCTGGTCTACATAACGACGGCGCTGTCTGAATATGGAAAACCACATCATGTAAAGGTACCAACATGTCCTATGTATCCCAGGCAAAGTGAAAAGACATCAAAAACCTCTCTTTTGCTGACCCACTCTAAAAAATTCCTATTATTTAAAATGCATGGGATTCAACGCCAGCCCTTGATCACTGGGCTGCGCGTGTTCATCCATTTGAAATGCACTCATTTGATTTGGAGTTAATTTTCTCCATGGCTTTAACACAGTGTGGGGAGAAAGAGGAGTTCAAATTATATACTTATGAATCAAAGTCAAAGTCTCAATTATGTGTGGGAGTCCGAAGGTTCAGACAGAACAGATCCAGCAATAAACAACAAGATGCTTAGATGTCTTTGTGAGATTCTGCTGCCAGCCCTAAGAAAGCCCTCTGGTGTCATTTCTGCATTTTTTTGTGTTGATTTTCCTGAGCTCTGGGTCCACTTTTCACCTTCTTTCCACCCAGCTGGGTGGTTATGGGGAGGGAAGGAAAAGGTCATGTTTGCCGTGGAGGGTGTTACATCCAATTCCACCTCGAAGTCTGAGGCTGGTCCCCAGGGCCCAAAGAATTAAAACCAACGCAGTGAACTTGACTTGCATGTAGTTACTTCCATCTTAATAAGGTGAGAGCAGCTCGGGGGGTCCCAGGAACATGTAACTCGGGCCTGGCCATATGGAGCCAGCCTGGAATCTGTCAAGTCCACTTAGCACATTTTCTCTTTGGGGAGCCAGCCAGGCAATCGTGTTCAGGGGGCAGGAAAGGGCTGTTGAAATATTGAAGCTAATGCTGATGTAAAGCCAGATGCATAACCACCCTCCCCCCCGCCCTGTGCCCCACCGGTAAACATTCTTGTCATAGACCCAAGCTGGAGCCCAGGTACTGACAATGATTTAGGGGCTATTTGGGGATAGAAACTGAAATAGATGGTACGAATATATATATTTCAGGAAGGAGTAATAAGCGTGTTTCTCATTGTTGGTGGATGAACTGCATTTGCATCAATGTCTTATTTCTGCCCTGAACAACTCCAGAGACAGATATACCAATTTTAGCATCCATGGGAATGCCATTATTTTGTGGTTGGTTTTGCGATCCTCACGTGTGATAGATCTTATGAATGAAAAGTAGTAAGAAAAAAGGCAGAGATTTGGGGGAAGGGGAATAAAGGAACTAGCTGTTAAGGAGCACGTTACCCACGGTCCTAGCCTGACAGTGAGTGTCATGTACACTTCTTGGCATGGACAGGCAAGTCTGGGACTTCGTGTCCATGCAGTTCTGCTGTGATGGATGTGGGGGATGAGAGCATCTCTGTAGAGCTTTGGGGGAAAAGCCAGAATTGAAAATGAAATCTCCGTTTCATACTTTTCACTGATATTCAGCATAAAAGCAATGCTAGCCTATTCAATGCAATTTATATGCAGCCTCAGACATCTTTGCAGGGATTTTGTGGGGAGAACAAATCCTACGGACATCCTCTTGCCTCTGTGGTACAAATTTGTGGGGGTAGGTAGCAATGCTTCAGAGGGATCTTTCTGGGGAGATGAAATAGGGGATTTCATTTTGTACAGTTTATAGAATGTGCCCCGAAGGTGACACTTCCGGGGACACCTGGGCATCCTTATCCCTTGGAGATGAGGAAGACTTCATTTTCAGAATGATGCTCATTTAACTCCTACTGCTAGGGGGGAAATGACAAAAGCAACTCAAGCTTTCTTCCTGCATCTTCTGAGTTGCGTGAACTTCGGCAAATTACTCTATCTAACAGTTGCAATGTGTAATATAGTAAGAATAACCAGCATCGATTAAGTGATCTGTTTATGTCAAGCATTTTTCAAAGTGTTTTTACTCACGTCGTCTCATGAATCGTCACATATTACAGACAAAGGATCTGAAGACAAGAAAACGTTAAGGAGACTGATTAAGACCACAGCTGGTAAATGTGGGAGAGAAGACTCAAACTCAAATATTCTGATTCCAGCGTCTCTTTTATAAGTTACTATACTGCCAGAGCTGCCTCTCTGGCATGAGCTTCTTAACCCAGTTCCTGGGATACACTAAGCACTCAATAAATTTTCTCTCATGGCATTTATAAGCAATTACCAACACATGTAGACAGGAATATGTTTCAGATGCTCTGTTAGCTGCCCTAATATCTTAGAACAATCCAATTCTCATTTTCATATGGGGAAACTGAGGCCGAGAGGTTCTATAATTTGTCCAAGGTCACTTGGGTGGCAAGCAGCAAGCAAGGATTACAACCCAAAACTCAGACTCCAGAAACATGACCTTAGCTACATCTCTATACAAAAAGCACTCATCCTCCAAGTCTATTAATCAGTAGCTCCAGCACTGAAAACAAAACTACACACTCTCCTCTTTTTTTCTTGAGTAATCTCCCTCTTTTTGAGTTAACAGAAAATGGCAGAAAGAAACAGAGACCCCCTCCTGGTTTCTACGTGAAGGACAATCTCTTGAGAGGAGCCCAGGGTCATTAAAGGGACACCCATCTGTCTCTTCTAAACTCTCCCAATTGGTTCTTTTTGAATATATTACCTTACACGGTAAAAGGAAATTTGCAGATGTGAGTATGTTAAAGATCTTCAAATGGAGAGACGATACTGGGTCTTCCTGGTGGGCCCAATGTAATCACAAGGGCCCTTATAAGAAGGAAGCAGGAGTATCAGAAGAGGAAAAGGAGGTGTGATGATTATGCAGACAGAGTTAGGAAGATGCCATGCTGCTGGCTTTCTAGATGAAGTAAGGAGTCATGAGACAAGAGCCAAGGAATGCAGGAAGCCTCTAGAAGCAAGGAAAGTCAAAGAACACATTCTCCCCTAAAAACTTCACAAAGAATGTAGCTCTCTCATTGATTTTAGCCCACTGAGACAGATTTTGAACTTCTGACCTCTAGCTCTGTAAGATAATAAATTTGTATTGTTTAAAAAAAAAAAGATTGCTTTTGCTATAAGGAGTCTTCTCTGGTTCCATATGAAGCATAAAATTATTTTTCTAGATCTGCAAAAAAATGATGTTGGTATTTTCATAGGGATTTCATTGAATCTGTAGATCAGTTTGGGTAATAGAGACATTTTACCAATGTTGATTCTGCCGATCCACAAGCATGATATGGTTTTCCACCTGTTTACGTCCTCTGCTATTTCCTTCCTCAGTGTTTTATAGCTCTCCCTGTAGAGGTCTTTCACCTCCTTAGTTAAATATATTCCTAAGTATTTTATTTTCTTTGTTGTTATTGGGGATGGGCATATTCACACCTAATGGGTGTGGTGTGTACCGTCTGGAGGATGGATGTGCTTGAAGCTCTAACTCCGGTGGGGCAAAGGCAATATATGTAACCCAAACATTTGTACCCCTGTAATATGCTGAAATAAAAGAAAAAAATTAAACTCACAAAGGACTGTCTGGTTGTGAACAACCTCTCCCTGCTGTCGACACCTGGACTGTGTGTAATCACCCAGAGTACGACCCCAGAGCATGCAAGAATCCCAGCGGAAGACAGTGGTGCATCCGTGTGCTTGGAACGGCAGAAACTCACAGATGTTGAATGAAAACAGGAGAGTGAATGGATTCAGCTAACGAACCGCATTAACAGCTGGCACACAAAGCACGCGTACGGTGCTCAATGAGTAGAACCGCCATGGTAAATGCTCTATGCTCATTATCTTGTCTCATCCTCACCAGAAATCCCTGGAGTCCATTTCTCACATCATGCCCATTTTACAGAAGTGAAAATTAACGATTGCAAAGGTAAAATATTAGTAATTTACACAAAGCCACACAAGTAATAAGGGGTGAAGCCAATCTGGCTCTACAGCCAGGCTCTAAACAGTGGGGCTGTTCACCAGGTCACTGGGGGCCAATGTCAAATCTCACTAAATTTGCCTGAGGAAGAACCCATGCTTAAGTGTAAAGCTTTAGAGGCATGAATATATAACTCTCATCTTGAGGGTGAAGGGCACTCTGGAATCCAAAGAAGTGAGAAGAGGTCACTTATTTGGTAGTATAATAGCTAGGAGACATCGGGGGAGTGCTGTTTATAATGAAAAAGTAATATTGATTTTTAAATAACATTCTAGTTTTTTTGAGTTGTAATATTTAATATTCTGAGATGTCAATTTTATTCCAGTGTATCTATAGACTTAATACAATCCCACTAATATAAATATATATATTTTTAATTGACAAGATGCTGCTAAATTTATATGCAAATACAAAAGATATAGAATATCTGAAATATCTGAGAAAACAACAAAGTCATAGGACTTGAACCACTCCAATCTTTATTTATTTATTTTTTTTCAAAATATCACGGAGGTACAAACACTATGGCTACATATACTGCCTTTGCACTGCCAAGGTCAGAGCTACAATGATGTCCATTTCGCAGAAAATGCACACCACACCCACTAGATTTGAATTCACCCATCCCCTTCTCTGCCCCCCCCACCTGCCCAACACCCGATGAATGTTACTCCCATATGTGCACATAAGTGTCGATCAATCAGTGCTTGCCAGTTAATAGATAGCTCAAAAAGTGCTTGAGGGAGACTATAAAAAGTTTGCAAGCTGGATGGTACCTGGGCACCTGGCACATCTCTAGAATCACTATTCCCATAATCATTAGAATTGTCTAGGAAGAAAGCAATTGGGAGACAATGATGAATATCCCCATATTCCATGTATGAACACAGCAAAGAAGTAGGGGATGGGGTAGGGCTACTAACAGATCAGAAGAAACTACTCTTGGATTGCACAATATTCTCTCTCTCTTTTTTTGAAACCATCAAATTTAGCCAAGCAGAGCACAAAAATATTCTTTGAGGATCTGCCCCAGTAAATCATAATATGGGCAGGCAAAGAGGAGAATAAACAAATCACTTCACTGGGTATCACCAGGTTCCGGGTCCTTCATACCTTATGTTACTAATCTTTTGCCTCAACCCTTGGACAGGCACAGTCTTCCCCCCTCTGAAGATGAGGAGTGTGAGGTTTAGAGGAGTGGAGAGCTTGCTAAAGTCACACAGCTAGTGAAAGGCATAGCCAAACCCATGACCTTTTTCAGACCTCCAAACCTGTGATGCTAATATTGCATTTGCTCTAAATAAAGCAACATACATTTAAGAGAAATGCCACCGTTTCCATGGATTCATACTATGATTCTGATATTTTTATCTAATAAAGTGTGTAAAACAAATATTCCTTTCTGTAGCTTTTACTTATGAAAAAATTTTGTCATTGCCTTGGACTTGGTTTTAATGGAATGTGACCACATGCTACTTGATGTGAATATGTTTGTATATATTGATCGACTGTCTCTGGATTAATGCACAAAAATGGTAATAGTGGGGTCTCTGGGGAGAAAAACTGCATTGCCAGGGACAGAAATGAGAGCAGGCATTTCATAGTAAACCCTGTATTGCACGTTTGCATTGCATACTGCATAAATGTAATACTCTAAAACCACATTATTTTATGTCGAAATAATATGTTCTTTGCAAGCTTCATACCACCGGTTTCCAGACTAACATTGCAGCAATGGTGGAGAAAATTGACTTCCAAATGAGTTAACCCATCAAGAATCAAGTGTTACAGTGCAATAAGGTACTATGGTTAATGGAAAGTTTATGCTGCTTACGTAGATTTTCTCCACCAATAATACCATGTGTTTACACTGAAATTTTGTAAAGCCCCAGATACTTTTCATCCTAAAGGAGAAAGATGACATATCTATGTCTATGTCTGTATTTTTCTATTTCTGATTTTAAAAAGAAGCTACTTTTCTCCCATTACACTATGGAAAAAAGAAAGACCTTATAAGCATGTTATATGCTCTTTGATTTTTTTTTTTTTTTAATGACAAATACCAGGCAGGATGTGTTGGAGGAGAGATGCCAGGAATAGCGGTTATGTTGTACGTATGCTAAACTATTCTCGCCAATTTTTCTACTACTGCTTTATTTGTACTCTGCGAAAGATCCGGCCCCAAATTCCCTTCTGTCAGCTTCTTCGGCCTACATTGAATGGGTTGACATTTGACCCCGTGGAAGCAGGAAATGCCATGGAATTAGGGCATGCCAAACCAGTGACACTTCTTCCCAGCATTAGTGACAGCCAATCTGTGGGTCAGACCCTGGAGCTCCCAGACAGTAGAGAATCACACATCACTCTTAAGGGAAAGAGACGGAAAGTCTTAACCTCACCTGTCTCTTCTACTTTAAATACATCCACAGAGGGCAAGAGAATGGACAGAACTTCAAATCATTTTTGAGTGCAACATCTATGAATTCTCCCCCTTTCCTTGATCCAAAGCGCATAGCTCATGGGTAAAGAAGCCATTCCACCCCCTTTCAGAATTTATTATAAATTAGGGAACATCATGACTTATTCTGTGCAATGTCCTAATCATGTTCAGAAGTAAACTGGACCACGTGTCCCAACCTTACATCTTTTCACCGGGGCGGCTCATTGCCCACCTTCACATAACCAACGGCAGCAGAAATCAGTCACAGCAACGTAAGCTGGTTCAAACTTTTGGGACAGGGCATCTGGGAGCATCTACCAAAATTTAAAAGTGTATGTACTGTTAAAATTGAGCCCTGCAGTTTTCCTTCAAATAGTTTTCCCCGTGGGTATACTCACAAGGTACTCTAAGAGACTGTAGTTGGTAGGAGCCAAAAGCTAAATGCTCTTCTCAATCAGGAACAGTTAAATCATGACATCCCTATGCAAGGGATGAAGACGGACTCATCAGAAAGAGCAAGGCACATGTATGTTTGCAAATTATAGAAAGCTCCCCCAAGAAGGACTGTAAATATACAAGCTTCCGTTACTGCGGTTATCTTTGTAGAGAGGCCGGTTGAGAAGGACATTTTTAATTTTCATTTGATTCCTTCCTTTTCTCTATGGATCACCTGTTTGTATATTCCTTTTATTATATTAAAGTTTAATAGGATCCATTTTGGCAGGAGGATCATGGATAACAGTGTCACTGGTTCATTTTATTTTATTAAATATTGAATACAATTTTTTTTAGGTAAACAATATAAAGCAAAATATACTCCCCCACCACACCCTGGGCTCTGCACTTTATGCTCTACACTAGTTTAACGTGGTGTGTTCTCTTTGCCCTAGACTCTTGTTTATAATCACACGTTCACCCACTGGGCTTGATAGTAGGAATCAAATTCTGCTCCTTGAGGAACCTGCTTAGGCTCATCCTCTGGGTATCCTCACCTTTGTATCCATTCATCTGTCCATCCGCCCATTCACCTATCTATCCACCCACCCACTTACCCAGCAACCCACTTATCCAGCCACCCATCCATCCATCCTATAGTCACACATTCCAAATATTTGTTGAGCACCTCACGTGAGCCAGGCACTCTATGTCAAGGGGAAACAGGGATGAGCATCTTACTGACATGGCACCTACACTGAAGGAGCTGGAAGTCTAGTGTGACAGGCAGACAGGGAAATGAGCTCCCAAACTCTGTGAGACAAGCACCATGGTAGGGGTGACCCCAGGGTGTGCCTAGGTTATGGGGTTGGGTCTAGAAAGTCTTTCCGAACAGCATTATTCACACTAACCAAAAGGTGGGAGCAGCTCAAAGTCCACCAACAGATGAGCAGATAAACACAATGTGCTATACACAAAGGAAAATTATACAACCTTATAAAGGACGGAAATTCGGACACATACTACAACACGGGTAAACCTCGAGGACTTGATGTTGAGTGGAATAAGCCAATCACGAAAAGATAAATAATGCACGATTTCACTTATACGAGGTACTTAGAGCAGTTAAATTCATTGAGACAGAAGAATGGTGGTTGTCACAGACTGGGGGGAAGGAGGAATGGAGTTAGTGTTTAATGGGTTCAGAGCTTCCGTTTTGCAAGATAAAAACCTTCTGGATGGCGGTGATGATTGTGCAACGATGTGAATATACTCAATGCCAGTGAACTGTAGACTAAAACATGGTTAAAATGGTAAATTATAATGTTCGATATTTGTTCATTACTTGTGACAAATGCACCATAATAATGTAAGATATTAACAATAGGAGAAACCAGGTATGGGCACATGGGAACTCAGAACTATATTCAAAATTTTTCTATAAATCTAAAACTATCCCAAAATAAAATGTTTATTTAATAAAAAAGCCTTCACAGAGGATGTTACACCTAAGCTGAGATGTCAAGGATCAGCCGAAGTTGCCCCAAGGAGCAGTGTATGGTAAGGTCATTTCAGCTGAGGGGACCTCATAAGCAAAGGTCCAAGGGTGAGATAAACACAGCCTGATAGGTTCAGAAACCAAAAATTACTCAGTCTGGCTGAAATATGGTTCTAAGGACCCAAATTCCCAAGTCAGATCATCTGGTAGGGACCCTATGATCCTAGCCCCAGTGGGATCCACCAAAGGGAATGGTTTGCTCACCGTGCTTAGAGAAACAAGAGTAAACAGCCCCAGGAACCTTCTATTAATAAACCCTTGCCTGAGACCACTTGCCACAGTTCACAACCACCTAACTTTGGGAGACTTTAAAACATCCTGTGCACACGCGTCATCTGGCATTTCTATTGGCAAACAAGTTCCTTGCATTCCTAAAGGCTCATACTCGAACCTGCATCACACTCCAAGATGCAACCTCTCCCACTCAGAAGTTCCATGCACATCGATGCTAATAACTCGACAGGGAAATAGAAGGAAAGAAACTCCCATGCGTTATTTGCAAGTTGTCACATAAAAAGCACCATCCAAGTCACTCAAAAATAAGCAGTATATGTTGAGGGCGCGAAGCAGCATAAGTTTATCTCCCTAATAGCTTGACACGGTGTCAACGATCTAATCAGAATACACGCAGGGGAGAAGAATTTATTGTTTTAATTATATTCTAAAGCACAGCCTTATTTTTGATAAGGCCCCGGAGTGTACACTCTTTGGGGTGTTCCCAACGCTAAAAGTCGGGAGGGTGTGCTGAGGGGAGCTAGCTCATTGTCTACGCCCTAACGGCTCTTTTGATCCTGGGCACCAAGCAACTTTGCTGTGGAGACTTAATCCCAGGGTTTTCACACACAGCTTGTTACCTTCTTGCCAGCTCAACCAAGTTATGTGATGCTCGTTTATTTGCAAGCAGCTAAGCTGATTCTGTTCTCAGAAGCTCAGCAGCTAACAAGTCGGAATTAGGCATTTTCCTCCTGCTTCGCTTGCTGTGAATGTATTGGATTCCACTAAAGGTTTTCCCTCTTAGCAATAGCCTGTTATCCAAAATGTACAAATTATGGACATACCAACTCAAGTTCAATGACTGGAGTTCTTGGGCTGAATCAGATCAGGCTCATTACTTTGGCTACAGATTGAGCTCTCAAGAAACAAAGGAGGACTCTCCAGAGATGGAAGTCAGGCAGGACAGCAGTGGCTTCCAAAAAGATGTAGCGGGAGTGGGCTGCCTGTGCGCCGTGGCAAGTCACGGAGTGTCACTGTAAGCAGCTCCGAGTTCATCTCTCTGCTTTTCTGAAGGTGCACAATCTCATTTAATCCTCAAACGTCCTAGCAAGGTCACTCTGATTATTATACCACGTTTTTACAGTCGAATTATCTTGCCCAAGGTCCCGCAGCTAGTAAATGGCAGAACTGGGATTTGAACCAATGTTGATTTGATTCCAAATTCCATGTTCTCACCCATTATATTATACTGCCTTCTCTAACATTCTAGGGTTGAATGTCCTCTCTGGGCATTTGGGGTTTTTCAACCACTGTGGTTGTTACACTGCATTGTTCTCTTTGTTCAAAGTGCATGTCTTTAAGAAAGCCCCAGAAGGCAGACACACACAGTCCCCAGAGTCACGGGCTGACCTTAGAGATTGTAAAATCTGTGAGACTCGGTATGCACTAGACCCCCTCTGACAGCCATATCCAGCAGATGTCTGTTTTTGGCATTAGTTCCCTACTTTGAGGTGGCCCAGAAGATCACAGGAGACTCATTAGAAAGTCCCCTTGTCATTATGCCTAAGTCAGAATTCTTATTCTAGCACTTAAGGAGTCGAAGAAGAAGTCTGATTTTCTCTCTAGGAGATACTCCGTCAGCTACCTCTGTTAGACACTTGTGTTACTTATCCATCATACCGCAATTCAAAATTATGTACATATTTATTTGCTTTGTTTGCTCAACATGCTGAAGTTGCATAGGGACAAGAACCATAACTGATTTCTTCACCTCTGTTTCCCAGGTGCCTGACACTGCCCCTAGAGCATGGTGGTTGCTTTGTAAATATGTGTTGATTGGATGAGTTTCTTCTGCAGCTAAAAGAGCCTCCATTCCTCCAGCCCTTCTTGGGTAGACACAATTTATGGCCATTTTGCCATCTGGATTTCTTCCTGTTCCAATTTATTCTAATCCCTTTGAAAGGGTGGGGTCCCCAACTTAACTCTTGGCATATGATCAGACCAGCTTGGAACATTAACACAGCTCCCTTGATTAAGCACATCGGCCCATGCATTATACGCATGTTTGATGTCCATCATTTAATAACTCATGCAGATGAGTATCCCTTGTTGCCATTTTACAGATGTGGATGCTGAGATTCAAAGGAACAGGGCTTGCTAAGGATGCACAGCCAGGGAGCGTAGAGCTGAGATCCAAAGCAATGGTCTTGCCCTAATAATCTATGCCCTTCTTCTTGGTGGAGCTCAGACAAAGGCAGGACAGCTTGGTGTTGAAGCAAACGTCACATCTGGCCTCTACCAGCCACCTGAGGATCTGGGGTGACTTTTTGAAAACTAAGCCCCCCTTTTCTTATTCATAAAATGAAAATAGCAGTACCTGCCTCACAGATGTGTGGTGTGAATTTAATGAGATAATGCATTTAGAAATGAGTTAGTCTGGCATGAAATAAGCACTCACTTAATTTAACCTTTATTATCATTATTAGATAGAATAGGTCTGGTAAACCACCAAAAGCAATGACATCATCTCTATATGCAATACCACAGAGTGGAACTGTTGGGATTCTTGTTCTATAAGTCCTGCTTTTATTAGATGCAAATTACAACTGTGCTGGCTTTTTGGCAGCTGACTCCTCTTGCTGACCCAATGTTCCCTGCTGACTATAATCAGGCATCTTTGCCCTGTGTTCAGCCCCAGGGCTAGCTGAGCCTAAAGAAAGACCCTGAGCAGGTTTACCCCAACATAAGCTCAGGATCAGAAAACAGAGCCGATACATTTTCTACTTAAAGCTGGAATGGTGAGATTTGTTAGAGAGATAAGCTTCCAGTTATCAGTATATATCATTATTTCCAGTAACAAAACTGCTTAGAGGAGTGCCAAGAGATGCTTCTGTTGGACAAGAGTACATATTGATGGACAGATAACAGGCAACATTCAAAACGCTCTCCCTCAGTTATTCTAACCCTTCAGTGTAGACAAGATCACCTGGGTCACCTGCTGCAAATACACATTCCTGGGCTTATCAATGAGTGATTCTGATTCACCAGCTTGAAGAGGGACCCAAGAATCCGCAAATAATAATGCTCCCATTGACTCAGAAGCAGTTGATCACCAGGACATACTTTGAGAATCCAGTACACAGACAGGCTTTATAAAGGCAGATGGAACCTTCCTGAGAAATCTCGGAAGCAGTTATGTATGACCATCACTGTCACTATTGACTTATTTACCCGAGCCAACACAGCCGGACGGCATTTCCCATGGAGTTGGGGACAGGGTATGTACCAACCTATGCATACGCTTTATAGGAAAGTAGAGATGATAATACTATTCATAAGTCTCCCCCAAAACATCTATTCAGGTGAGGTGAGGCACTGAGACTTGAGCACAAACAAGGTGAGGAAGGCCCCATCCCTCGGGAGCTTACAGACTCAGGGGATCCCACCCAACACGAGAAGGCAGGCAAAAAAAAAAAAATCAATTAATTACAAGTCTTAATGAGTTTGTACTTCAGCTGGGGTTGGCAGAGGAGGATTCTCTGAGGATGTGGTGTGTCAGCTGTAAGCCAGTTGAAAAGACTGAGCCAGATTTGTGAAGAGTGTTCGAAGGAGGATTCCAGGTGGAAAGAACAGACTATGCCAAGGCCCTGAGGTAAGAAGAGCTTGGGGCTGAAAGAGAACCCCTGTGGCTGTAGTTTTAGCAGAACAAGGGCAAGAGCAGACAGGGACTTCATCATGCCTCAGAGGAGATAATGTCCCTGCCTAAGGCAATCCCAAGGGATAGAAGAGAGAAGACACGAGATGTATTTTGGTGAACAAATGAACAGGAGAGAGAAGCCTTTACAGATATTGCCTCATCAAACAGAAGAAGAAATGGAGTGTCAATTACTCAACACCTCTTAGCAATAGCACTGGGGCGTTCCCAGCTGACAGCCAGCAAGGATGTGAGGACCTCAGCCCAAGCACTGCCAGGAACTGGATTAGACCAAGCTGACCGAGCTTGGAAGTAGGTTCATTCTTGTTTCTTTCTCCAGAAAGAAACACAGCCCTACTAATGTCTTCATTCAGCCTTTCAAGGCTCTGAACAGAGGACCCCTTTGATCCATGCTGAACTTGGACTTCCAACAAGCACAACTGAGAGATAATAAATGGTGTCATTTTATCCTAAATTAGTGGTGACTTTTTTTTTTTAGCAGCCATGAATACAGCAACTAATATGATCGTATAAATATGGAAAACTTGCCTAGTGACCAGTGCACCCCCACCCCAGAAGGCTGTAGGGGAGCTCTCCACAACCTCGTATATGTGGTGGCTTCCCTGGTGTGTTGGCCAAACACACCAGGGAAGACCCCAAGAGAAGATTTCCACAGCTCTGTTTTGCCTACAGTTTGGGGCCTGTCCTCAGGCACATAAGTTGGAAAAATAATCGTGTTTCCTTCTTTAATCTTCCTTGACATCCCTTCACTTCACAGGAGGCTGAAAAATCTAATGAGGAGAACAAATGGGAGGGTAGAAGGCTCTCTGGAGGGTACCTAGGGTCGTGGGATACTGAGAGCTCTCACGGAAACTGCAAAAGGCGTGTGTTCCTCGGATCTCAGAAGCTCGCTCAGAGATCCAAGACAAGGTGGCTCTAAGTTCTTATGCCAACACTCACTACCTTAGGTAGGCAAGGACTTAGGTAAACCCTTAATTTCTGTGATCTCTGGATGTCTCATCTACTGTTTGTGGGTTATCACATCATCTTCCAATAATACCTGCTCAACCCAGTGACCAGGGTTGCTGTGAGTTCAAATGAAATTTACGTGCTCTTGGAAATGCAAAAACAAACCAATGAAATGGAAATATTTCATTGAGTTGAATGTAAGTTCTAAGTCCTCATGTGATGACAGACCCATATCTGGACACAACTCAGTTTCCAAATCTAGGTTTGCCTTTGGTCAATTCTTATTAACAACACGCAATATCATGTTATTGCCTTAAGATGCTGGCTAACTAAACAACAGTTAATTTTCTAGCTGACAGAAACCTAAATATTTTACTCACTTCATGACTGACATTCCTTTTGAGGGAGCTAAGCTTTTCTTCAATGTCGAGGGGAAACATCTTGATTACTCTGTGTCTATGGGTCTCAGAATGTTGTTCTGGGACAAGTAGCACAGTATCCCCTGGGATCTTGTAAAACATGCAGAATCTCAAAACCCACCCCAGACCTCCCACATTGGAAACTCTGCCAGTGAGGTCCAGCATTCTGGGCTTCCACAAGCATCCAGGTGATTCAGAAGCACATTCGAGTGTGAGAACCAGTGGTCTAACTCAGCCTGGGGGAATCTTATTTCTTTTGCTAAATGATGGAGGCAAATGATATAATCTGGCCAATGAGATGCCAGCAGAAATCTCTAGGAGAGGTGACTTGGCTGCTAGGAAGTTTTTCTAAGAAACAAAATGTTACAGGGGCATTTCTTATTCTTTTATGGGGTGTTGCCATCTCTACATGATGCCTGGAGCAATGGCAGCTACCTTGGGACCAGAAGGATGACAGCCTAAAAGGATATACAAACACCATGAGACTGGCATAGCAGAGATATAGGAAAAATTTGAGACCTTAGTGATATTTTTGAAATGTGCAATTATCTGAATTAGCTAAAGCTAGGACCACCTCACCAGTGAATTCTTATTAAGTGAGATCATATGTGCCTCTTTTGTTTAAACTCCATTTAGTTCAGTTTTTGAGCACTTGCTGCAACCCAATAAATCATTTAAACGTGATTTCTGTCTTTAACAAGTTGTCAATTGAATACAAAAGTCATTCAGTGGGTTGATAAAAGTGATAATAAATGTGTGTATATTGTGGCCAGTAAGAATGTAAAAGAAGATGGACTAGAATGAAAGTTAAGTCCCCAAAGTACACTAATTATATTTCCTAAACCAAACTGCATCTGGGAAAGATTGGTGCTATTTCCAGGTGCAAGCAATAATTTGAAATGCCAAAATGTTGCCATTTCTAGGTCATCTCCATGATTTATAGACACAACAGAGTGGAATATTTGAAACTAGAACTGTCACCCCAATTCCAAGCTGGATGACTGCCGTATCAATAACTTTTCCAATTAACAGCTGAAATTTTACATTGGTCCATGCACTAGAGGCAATGCTTTAACCTGGCAACAGGAAACGTACAATAATCTGTGGCTTTGTTTTCCTAGCTTCTTCCACCCTGATAGGTTTTTGGAAATTCTTACTTTAATCATAGTTTTCAACTTGTCAGAGAAGGAAAGAAGAACAGAACCAAACGTATTTTTGCACAAAATGGCAAGTGCAAGGTGACTGCCCAAGCCAAGTGAAATAAAAGGATCTCTGGACTTTCTCCAGAAAGTTTGTCTCAAAGCATCGTGATTATTGGTGTCCATCCTAAACAAAGTCTAGAAAACAGAGATTACTGTTAACATTAAAACCCAAAGTTAGATTCATCCTTTCTTCCACCCATCCACCCATCTGTCTAGTCTATCCACCCATCTGTTCCATCCATGTTTCTATCCATCATCCATCCATTGGCTGAATAATTCCACAAAGATTGAATGAGGGCCAACTCTGTGAAAGGCACCCCACGGATACAGCAACAAACAAAACAGACTAAAGTATCTGTCCTGGTGGAGCTTACATGCCGGGTGGGGAGAGGCAGACACAAACAGAAAAATATAAAACGTATAGTATGTCAGATGATGATAAGTGATACGCAAACACCAGGCAGGGAAGGGAAGGAGGGTGCGTGGGAGTGGGGAGAGGTCTGATTTTAGTGGACAGGCCAGGATGTTCTGTCTGAAAGATGCTGTATGAGCCAAGCCGAGAGGGAGGAGAGGGATGAGCCAGGTGAGAACAACAGACATTGCATTCTAGGCAAATATAGTCATTGAAAAGATCTTAAGATGCGTTTATTCCTGTTATGTTCAAGAATAACAAAGGGGCCAGCAGGAAAGCGGAAGAATACTAGGGAAGTAGGCCAGAGAGCTCCATTGTCTTTTCCAACAATGAGAGAAAAAAAGCAACAGTAAAATAAATTAAAAAAAAATAGCGGATGGGGGCATGGCGCATTTTCAGTCTACTGAAAACTGGAAACCTGAGTATGAGATGTTCCATTTCTTAGAAGATGGCCAAGGGCAGACTTGAGGAATAGATGTTCCAGGACACTGTGGGGAAGTGAGCATCTGGGCACACAGTGGAAGGGACCAGGGACACAGCATCCCCACGGGGAAGGCAGGAAGCCACAGAGTCGGACGCTTCCTGCATTCACATGATCAGAGGCTGGTCCTGTGCAAGCCCTGAGGATGCCCTTGGGCTCCAAGGACACAAGGTCCCTGCCTTGGTGACACATAGGGACTGGCAGAGGAGATCTGTGGTGCACACCCTGAAGGACAGTGCAGGGAGGGGGTTAGAGCCAGAACAGGGGGTCTTGTTTTGGTTTGGAGGGTTAATCGAGAAGTACCTCCCCGAGGAGGAGTCATGTCTAAGATGAGGAAGGCTGCGCATGGGAGGTGGGCAGGGACGGAGGTGCGGAATGCAGGGGCCGGGGTCGCGTTCCAGGAAACAGCGCGTGCACACGTCGGAGGCAGAAAGATCGCGACGGTTGGCAGGACGGAGGGGTGTCTACTTGGCTGCACAAGAGGAGGTTGGGGAGGAGGCTTTGATGCGCAGGTGGATCTAGCAAAGGTCATCATCTTTACCACTGTCAGTTTTTTGTTTTTTTAAAGAAGATCACGCATTCTACTAAGTGAGGTATCCCAAGAATGGAAAGACAAGCACCACATGTACTCACCATCAAATTGGTATTAACTGATCAACACATAAGTGCACACATAAGAATAACAGCTACTGGATGTCGGGCGGGGGGAGGGGGGAGGGGGGAGAGGAGACGGGTATATGCACACACAAAGAGTGCAATGCACACCATCCGAGGGATGGACACTCTTGAAACTCGGACTTGGGGGGGGCGAGGAAGGGGCAAGGGCAACACGCGTAACCTAAACATCTGTACCCTCAGAATATGCTGAAATAAAAACAAAAAGATCATTTCAGCTGCTCAGTGGGAGGCGATGGGCTCACAAGGAGAACGTCCAGAGCGCAGATGAGAAGAGAGTGGTTTGCTTCCCGATGT
>CAUYSK010098106.1:0-27084 GCA_963575035.1 Avahi laniger | reverse complement strand
GACAGAGGAAGGGGCCATGAGCCAAGGAATGTGGGCAAGCTCTAGAAGCTGGGAAGAGCAAGAAAACGATTGTGCCCTGGAGCCTCCACAAAAGAACACTGACATCTTGAATTTGTGTTGTTTTAAGCTACTAAGTTTGTGGTACTATTTTACAGTGGCAAAAGAAAAGTAATACACTATTTCTAAACTTGACCAAATTATGAAATTGTCAAATATTGTGAAAGAAGACAAAGAGGAGCAAAAATAATTTTCAAATATTTGAAATGTTCTCAGTTTGAAAAGCGTTAAAGGAGACCATCCTACTAGATATTAAAATTCATCTGACACCATTAAAAAAATGTAAAAACAAATAAATGCTCCAGAAATAGATTCTATCACGCTAAGCAGTTTTAGGTTTTAGTCTCAGAGGAAATATCACTAAGCAATGGAGAAAGGAAACTTATTTAAGAAATAGTTTGGAGATGTCTGATTAGCAAATTTAAAACAAAATTAGTGTATGTCCTCAGCTTATATCATAAATAACAATAAATTTTAGATCATCAAAAAAGTATTTTTAAATCTTATAAAGTCTGGCAAAGAATAAAATTAAATAATTTTAAATACATACAGGAATTAAAACTTACTAAGCTTTAACTGATGAGAAAAAATTCAGATTTAATGCTATAAGATCTATTTTGTAACTTCTAAATTAATACCAAGAAAATTAAAAGAGAAACAATGAATTAAAATGCTTCTAAAAGCAAGATAAAGAGTTAATATTCATATTGTATGAAATGCACAATTATCATATCAAAAGACGCTTAATAGATGACTAAGCGAAGAATATGATCTGATCGTGTATGCAAGAGGAATTGAACTTCGTAAACAAACATATGCAAAAATGTTCCACCTTGCTGTTATCAAAGAAAAACAAATTAAAACATTCATTAAGTACCATTTTACACCTATTATATTAGCAAAAATTATGATAATACTCAAGGCTAACCAGGTTCTGATTAAGTATGTACATTTATATACTGTTGACCATAATTTAAACAGGTGCTGTTTATAAAGTGATTTAACTATATATATCAAAGGCCATAAAACAGTAATTTTCTTAGATCCAGCAATTCCATCACTGGAAGTTTATCCTAAAGAAATGACCCAAAAGAGAGGGAAATGCCTATGTAGAAAGTAATCACTTACAGTAATAAAAAACTAGCACAATAAACAGAGAATGGTTAAATGATCTTTTACTTAATGGAACATTAGACATTCATTAAAATGACAAGTATGAAGGCTACTTAACAACATGTAAAATGTTAATATTAAATGCTGAATTAAAACTGGAAAATATCAAGTTGTTATCATTTTTGTAGGTAAAAGGGTCAAATATTGAAAATTTCATACGATTCAGCTTAATAGCTCTGTCATGGTTGCAGGAAGGTAAAAATAAGATCTTCCTGAGGACCAGATTCATGATGAAACACAAAAAGAAAAACAGTTGATAAAATGGTAGTACTGAGGATTAATTTTTTAGCCTGTTATTTTTTATGCTGTTGTAGTACTATTTGTAAAGTCAGTTTTAATCTTAAAACATTAAAGACATGAATACCATATAGAACAAGATATCTCATGGAATAAGTTAAAGGATATAATTTCATCATCTCTTCATCCCATTTTAAATTCTGCCTGAAAGTTTTTAATTCACCATGCGAGATTCCAGGGATTAATACAACTAGAGTAAGAATTTGTCTTAAAAGGACCTAATTTTAAAAAAACGGTTAACATAGCAGGGAAATTAAACACTAGGTTTTAGAGTCAAATCCTATTTATTACTTGTAAGAAATTGGAAAATTTACTTCATTTAACCTCAGTTCTCGTGTCTGTGAAATGGAAATACTAATGATACTTACATCAGCGCTGTCATAAAGATTGATTAAGTAATGCATACAATTTCTTAATAGAGTGGCAAATAATAAAGATTCAATAAATGTAAGCAACAATATCATTATTAATTAAGTAGTTTAATACTTTAGATGAACAATGAATGGAGTTAGAGAACAATGTTATTGGAAGAGTATTTCTATATACATTAGGTTGGAAATGATTCCAACTTATGTAATCTTTTTATCTTGTCTTTTCTCAAAATATTCTAATCAAAACAGACCAGTCCACACTATGGTATGTATAGAGTCATCTTCAGAATTACAGTGTTGTAGAATATAGATTTAGTAGTGCAAATGTAATTAAATATAAATGTAATTAAATGTAAAAGTGTAAACGTAAATTAGAAACAAATTTCCCTTTTCCATCTTAACCTATTAAAACAAGAAAATGGAATGGACTTAGGTTATAGTTTTTAGAAGATTTGCCACAGATTGTTTTGTACGATTGCTCACAATTTATTGCTGTGCTTCTTCATTCTCTGGTGCAATAAGATTTTGAAGGCCATAGTTGACACTGGTTCTCTTTTTTGTCTGTGCATCATGTATTCCTTCTGGGGACCACCCCTCCCACATGTGGTGGAGCTGTCAACTACATGACCTCCACCTCCCCGTTACAAGGGCAGAAGGAACCCAACCAGGATAATGAAAGTTCCCATTCTTTCACAAATATCACCTGAAAAAAAAGTCTCTTTTCTCCTGGAGTAGTGAGTAAAGAGATTCAGGCTTACGCTGTCAGGATGATGGTAGTTGACTGTAGTGGATCCTGTGGTCCTCTGTCCAGCCACCCTATTTGGGATCAACATACTCATTTCCCCAAATCTTGGAAATGCTGGTTGCTGATGGCTCAGAGCTATCTCTATGGCCAGGAATTGCTGTCTGCCACAAGGAAACACTTGATCAAAGTTATGTCCCCTCCCAGGGAGCAACACATAGACACTGAGGCAGAGACTCTTTGCTTCAACTTGGGGATAGCTCTGAAGGGATCAACAAAATCAAATCAGCTTCTTCCTCTACTCAATCACATCTTTTTTATTTCCTCTCATGTGTAATTCCCAAAAGCTTTCCACAATAAATCTTCATGCAAATCTCCATTCCAGAAACTGTTTTCTAGGAACCCAACCTAAGACAGTTGGCATGTAGATAGAACTATTTTATGATGAAACCAAGAAGAGACAAGAAGTGGACAGATCTATAATAATAAAGTCATCTGAACACCTTGATCCTCCTGCACCTAAATCTAGCCCACTCCTTGGTCTTCCAAGTTACTTGAGTCAATAGATTACATTTTTTAATTAAGCTGTCTAAAACTGAGTATTAAATCTCTTACAACTAGTCAGGACTAGTACACAAATGCTATCTCACTTCTTTCAATACTTATTAAAGTGCAATGTACATGAACAGTGCTCAATAAATATTTATTGAACTCAATTGTTGCATGGTTTATATCTGTGTTTCATATAATGACAGTCTTGCAAGATGTTCTACTAAAAAGGAAGAGGGAAAATAGGTCACATCATAAAATAAGTTAGGTAAGTGCTACATATTATGTGCCTCTCCAGATTTAGAGTATATTTGCATATTAAAAACTTCGAGAAGTCTTGCAGTAAATTTTTAAAAAAATAAAAGTAAAACTTATTTAACTTTCATTTAGGCAGAGTTTATTCTACCTATCTGTCTACAGAACTTTTAAGCACAAATATGGGTATAACACGAAAATAGGTTTAGTTGGCTTACAGTTTGGAGACTACCAAATTAAAAACTTCTCCTTTAGTTTGTTCGCTGGCTCTCTGGTGTTCTGGGAGAATTGGTACAGCTTGCACAAGATTTACTAACACAGATAGTATTTACTTATTACCAGAGATTAGCTCTGGGAAAGGAAGACTCTAGACACTATACTGAAAACAAATCTTTGAGAAAGGTCACTCCATCTCCTTATTCAATCCTGCAGGCTTCCTGCCTCCAACAGGGAAACAGATGGTGGAGAAGGAAGGGAGGGTCTCAATCTGCTTACAACCCCAGGCCTTTTTAATAGGGACATTCATTTCAATGAAGTTCTAGTCCCATGCAGCATTTTGAGGGTCTTCTCCTTCTTATTACAAGAAGGAGAAGCATATTCTGGCTACTCCAATCAACTACAAAGCAGAGATGCATCACATGTGTATATTGAGGGGTAGCAACTCTGAGACTGGTAGGAAACTCTATAAGGGTAAAAAGCAAATGGTAGGAAATTAGAGGGAAGTAAAATAAAGCAAGGTGAAGAATAGGAAAGACAGATACAAAAATGCACGCAACTCAAAAGCTGAGTAGAAATGGAAGATGCTTTCAGTGGAAGGCTAAAGTCAGAAAGTAAGTGTGCTGTCTTAGGTCACATTCCCTTGAAGCAGAGCCTGAGATGGGTGTTCATGTTCACATAATTTGTTGAGGAAGTCCTGTTAGGAGAAGGGGGATGAGTGTAGCAGGCTGGAACAGAGGAGGAAGCTAAGCGAGAATGTGGTCTCAGCCAGAGTCACCTCAGCCATTTCCCATGGGGAGCTCTGGAGCATGGGTTGTATCACAGAATTGCCTTGCCTCAGGCGAGGCACTGGCTTTTTGTACCCTTATATCAGTCAACCACTGGCTGTGTACTCTCTCTGATAGAACAGTTCTCTGGGATTTATGAGCCATTAGCAGCCAACACCCACAGCAGATGAAGGAAGAGTTCACCAGACTGGTAAGTGGGATCTGGCAAGTACCGCGCCAGCCACCAAACAGACAAAGGTGTGTGAAAACAAAGAGCTACCCAAAAAAAATGGAAAAATGGAAGAAGTATGAGGAAAAAAAACATGAAGCAGTTTTCATTTCCAAGGAATAACAGAAGACAGCATGCAAAAATAAATTTAGATGTAAAGGAAACAAAATTTAAATGAATGATAAAGGAATAGCTAGGATGAGCTTGTTGGTGAGAGGGATGGTTTAGTCACTGTTGAGAACAACAGTGCTGGGCACTGCTCTCTGGCAAAATCTGGTATGCTCAGGGTAGCAAGAATAATCGTCCTCTAAAACGGTGGCTGCTTTTCTCAGAAAGGGGAGTGAAAGGCAGACAGTTCTGACCAACCCCTTAGGCCACCTCTCTTAAAAGGCCTGTTTAGGAGAACCAACAAAATGAGATGAACAGCCCCCAGAACACAAATGTGCTCAGAAATAACAATCTTGAGCCAAAAAGTTTCTCAGACCTCCTCCCCACAGCCAAAAAAAAAAAACCCTTTCTATAAATTAGAAACACTGCCAATGGGAAGTAAATGCTGTCCTAGCAAAGCCTGCCTGCCTGCCTTCCTCACTTTCTTTTTTCATTTTTAAATTTTATTATAGAAAAATTTATACATATACAAAGGTAGAAATAGTAATGTAATGGACTCATGTATCTATTTCCCATCTTCAATAATAATCAACTCATGGCCAATTTTGTTTTCTCTAAACCTTCTCCCACTTTGCTACTCCATATTATTTTGAAGCAGATTCCAGATATTATATCTCTTAGTTCAGATTGCTATAACAACATATCATAAACTAGGTGGATTAAACAACAAACATTTATTTCTCCTGCTTCCAGAGACTGGGAAGTCCAAGATCAAGGCAACAATAGATCTGGTGTCTTGTGAGTGCCTCCTTCCCAGTTTGCAGACAACCATCTGCTGGTATCCTCTCATAGCAGAAAACAGAGAGAGGAAGAAAGCTCTCTCCTTTCTCTCCTTACAAGGGCCCTAATCTCATCATAAGGACTCCACGTTTATGACTTAATTATTCCCCCAAAGCCCCACTCCTAATATCATCACATTGGGGATTGAAATTTCAACATATAAATTGGCAGGCACAAACATTCAGTATAACAATAACATTTCATCAATATGCATCTTTGAAATTTAGGGACTTTTTTAAAGTTCATAACGACAATAAAATTATCACACCTAAAAAATTAATAATTCATAAATATCACAAAACATCTAATCAGTGTTCACATTTCCCCAAAGTGTTATTATTTGGTTTGGGTTTTTTATCGGGTTAGTTGGTTTTGTTGTTTTAACAATGTTTTCATTTGAATAAGGATCCAAATAATGTTTGTACATAATAATTGTTGATTTTTCTTAAGATTCTTTTAAATATATAGATTGCCTTTCTGTTTCCTTTTCAGTGCTGTTGTTATTGAAGAAATTCGGTCATTTGTCCTGTAGAGCTTCCTACAGTCTAAATTTTGCTAATCACATCCCCATTATGTCATTTAACATGTTCCTCCATCCCCTGTATTTCTTGAGCTGTAGGTAAATCTGATGATTTAACTGGATTCAAGTTTGATGTTTTTGGCAAGGATACTTCATAGGTAAGATATATAATGTCTGGTTGTCTCTCTTGTGTTGATAGAAGCCACTAATGATCATCACCTATATCCATTGTTTTATTACAACAATACTGTAGTTCGCCATTCCTTCCTCATTTACTATGTGGAACACTTCTATAAAGGGAAACTTCCTCATCAACTACTTGATTACCCTGAGGTACCGGTCATATAGAAAAGAAAAATAAATAAATGCCTTCTACTTTTTCTTTACTGCCTGACTTTCAAAATAATAAGTTGGTTTCTCAGCATTGTTAAAAAGTTGACCAGTAAGTTTCATTATGTAAAATCAAAATTATAGCTCCAGAAATATATCCATTTTAACCAGTCTATACATTGAATATTATGGAAGAAATATTCACTGCATCATTTGATTATTGTACCTCCAAGTAATTTTTAAATATATTATTGTAGTACTAAAAAAAATAAATAAATAAAGTTGACCAATAAGGATAGCTTTTTTTCTTTCTGGTATCCTAATGAACTTGTGGATTTCTATATTTCATGTACTTAAACCTGTTATGGGCATTATTCTTTCTGTTGCTCAAATTATCTTATCTTTGCTCCCCACTTTCATGGAGCACACAGTTAAATGCAGAGGATCATTATTAATCAAGCAGTCACATAATCACAGTATTGCAAACTGTGACAAGGACTATATAAGCAATAAAGCCAGAACTATGAAGTCATATGAATGGAGAACCACATACAGTAAGGCAGGGAAACACCTCTGTGAAAGCAATCTCTGAGCTGGGTGTGGAAAGACAAGGAAAAGTTAAGTAAGTGAGCTATGGGAGGAGAATTCTATGCAAAGGGGAAACGTGTATGGAAGCTTTGAGGAGGGTGGGAACTAGACTGCAGAGAATAAGGAGAACAGAGCAAGGTAAGCCAGAGATAAATAATGAGGCAAAGAGGAGCTTCTATAGCCCATGTAAAGGATTTTGACTTATTCAGAGTGCCTTGAGATATTGAAGGGCCTAATAGAGACTGAGATCATAAAAGGCCACTTTGGTGTAGTGTAAAAACAAGATTAAAGGAACAAAAGTGAACTAAAATAAACCAATTAGGAGATTTTTCCACAGGCAAGACACAACTACGACTTGGTTGTTGGAGTGGAAAGAGGGCAAAGTGCATGGATTCAGGAGATACTTAGAAGGTAATGGTGATGGGATGCAATATGGTATGTGAGCTAGAAGGAATTGTCAAGGAAAACATGTGGAGATTCTGACTTAAATTTATTAAGGGGCCATTCAATGGGGTAGGGAATATTAGAGGAGCACCACATTTGAAATGAAAAATTACTAATTAAGTTTTGGACATGTTATGTCTCAGAAGCCTTGGAAGTGTCCAAGAAGAAAGTTTGTTAAGAGTTAGACTGTGCAGATCTGGGGATCAGAAGAAATGTGAAGGCTACAATTATCATTTGTCATTGAAGAATAAGCAAAGGAAACAGAAAGTGAACCTCCAGAAAGGTAGAAAGGCAGGAGAATGTTGTGTCACAAAAGCCAAGATAAAAATATTCCAAGGATAAAGGAATGGTTCACTGTGTTGACTGCTGCTAAGAAGTCTCATAAGATGAGCACAGAAAATATAACCAGATTTAGTGATATAGAGGTCATCTAGGATTGTAGCAAGAGCTAGGAGTAATGGGGACAGAAGCCAGATGGAAGTGGGTTGAGAAGTGTAGATGGGAGATGAAAAATGGAGACAGCAAGTAATACAAAATGCTCTAGAAAAGTTTGTATGTGGAGGAGAGAGGGGAAATCGGCCCATAGTTGCAGAGGGGCATGTCTTCAAAGAAAATTTGGGGAAGAGGTTTTTATTTTAATTTTGTAATGGGAGAAATTTGGATATCTTAAATAATAATGGAGAGAGAAAATTTAGGATTCAGGAGAGGGGAGGAATAAAGGGTAGTTAGTGTATGATTCCAGAGAAAAGGGGAGAAGGTGAAATCCAGTGAGGCAAGAGATTGTCCTTAAGCCAATCTTAATCTTGGGAGACTCATCTGGGCTGGAAATGTGAGTTTAGAATTGATCATGAAAGTCATGGCAGAGAAAGGCATCACCCATGAGAGCCTGGGGAGAGAGAAGAGGATGAAGATGATAGCCATCACTGGGAGATGCCATGCTTAAGGAGTGGACAAAAGGAAGAGAGCCGCATGGGAGACTGAGAAACAATGCCCACAGGTACCACAAGAGAGCCAAGATCTAGGATTATGCAGCTCGCCCTCACTTCACGTCTGGTTCACCAAAATAACCTCTTGACTGGTTCCCCAACTATTTAATTGGTAATGCAGCGTCCTCCAGCCTATCACCAGGACAGGGGTGAGAGGGGCAGAGGAGTCAGGAGCAGTTAACACAGAACAGATGTTTGATCGGTGAAAGTAACAAGTTGAGTTTCCACTTTCCTCCACCATTTACTGGCTGTGTAACTTTGGACAAGCCCTCTTTTTCTTTCAATTTCAGCTTTCTCGTGTGTAAAATAAGGACAATAACATTTTCTTTAACAACCTCCTGGGGTTGTCCTAAGAATTACATGAGTTACTGACTGCGAGAGTGTTCTAAACACTTGTAAATCACAACACAGGCATGAGGAATTATCATTCATCTGAATCGCTATTTGCTTTGTGGTTCATCCTTTCTCCAACAGTTCCACGGGCTCTCTTTCCTGGCTCCCAGCAAGGTAATAGATGGGGCTGTCACGACGCAAACACCATTGTCCTTTCCTTTTCAGGTCGTTCCAAATCTGAGTCACAGTTAAGCTAATGTAATGCATTTTGCAGGTAGAGTTGGCAAGATGTGCTCCATTTCCTTTTTGGCCCGGTCCTTTAATTGCATTTTGAAGTAAACAGTACACTATAGGGTGAAGAAGAGAGTATAATTTGGAAAAAGAGAATAAAAAGGAAACTGAAATGGATTCAGGGAAAAAATTGTGCATTATACAAACTTAAAATAATTGGGAATATGTATGATTTCCTAAGGGCATTCAGAACTTAAATTCACTTGCTAAGTAGACCCATTACATCCCACACTCCAATACCTGGATTTCGTGACCCTCCCTGATACAATCCCAACACTAGTTGTGATGTCTTTTATGCAAATCATTTGTCTCTCCTTTGCCCACCAACATGCCTATTTCTGCCTCCACACCTTCCCTCATAAGATGCTTTCCAAGCGCAGCCCCTCAGAACTTGCTTCCTGCCCAACTGCTATGCCCAGCTCAAGCCTCCCTTTATTCAGGAAGCCTTACCTCCTTTTCTGAACTTCTCCAGAACTTAGTGTCTAAACCACAATTCATCACATCACTACAGTGTCTCCCTGACTCTGCCATTAGTTCATGTGTACTGGCCTTTTCTCTCCAACTAATGTCACTGACATTAAACAACAGTTATGTTCTGAATGCTTTGGTACTCATTGTCTTATTTAAGGTGCATACTCTCCTCATTTTACATATGAAGAAATTAAGTTTCACAGAGGTAAATTGTTTGCCCAAAGTTGGCAGGTGTTGGGGCCTACTGGGTATGACTGTAAAGTTAGCCTCATATTTCTTCTTAAAGACAGGATCTGTCTCTTTGTCTTTGCTGTAGTTCCTACCACAGTGCCGTTACTGAGGAGACTTCGGGCATCTGAGAAAGAGGATGCCAATGCGAAAAAATACTGCTGAAAGGGAGAGAGGAGGACACCAAAGACCAATACTCTGTTTCAAAATTCTCTCAGGTACAGAGCATACCACCATATTCTAGTCCCTAGCACAATAATCCTGAACTGGGTTCTCAAAGAGCTTTGGGGAAAATGATGATTTTTTTTTTTCTATTCACCATTAGACAATATTCAATTTGCTAATATTTCTAATGTTATTTTAATCAGAGAAGACTGTGATTTTCACAACATTTTAAACAGGACAATACTTTCTGTATCTTAGCACTTTAGCCTACAGGAGTGTTATTTGTGTTATTGTAAACTAATATATGCAGATGCACCACAATTAAGCATCACCATGGAAATTGCCTTTTGTTTTCAGCTTTTGTTGCATATGCTCATCAAGGAGATTGAAGCTTTACTGACGAAGCAAAATTCATTACCTGCCTTTAAATTTAAGTGCATCAAATTTAAGGAAATGTTTTCAAATCCTGATGGCATTCCATTTCTGTCTTACTTCTCAGGGATAAATGAGAGTGCTGTCTAGAACCAAGCAAACAGTTTCCACTTCCTCTTCCTTGAACTGAGACTAGCAGATTCTCTTGCAAAGTGTTCATGGCTTTCAATGGAAACATAGACACCTGAGAGCTGGAAGAGCCTTCAAACTCTCAAACCCTCCAGGGCACCTTCCATTTGCTCAAATGACCTCAACTGCTGCATAACTGAGTCTTGCTTTCCACATCAAGCGCAAGGCTAACTGTGCAGCTGTGGTAGACTGTCTACAAAAATGGCAGCAGGCAATGGGCCCCTCCCAGTACATGCATGCCACTCCTCCCATCAAAAGGTGGAGTCTAAAAAAAAAAAAAGAAATGAACTCTACTTCCCCTAACCTCACATCTGGACTGTGACTCTATGACTTGTTCCAGCCAACAGAATATGGCAAAAATAATGCTTTACAAATTCTAGAATCTAAGCCTTACAGACCTGACAGTTTCCATTTTCATTGTTTGAGGATATGGCAGCTGTATAAAAAAGACAATAAGGGACCATCTGGAGAGTAAGGCCTAGCCAGCTGCCAGCCATTCTAGACACCTGAGCTGAAGCATCAGGCAGATGAATAAAGGCATCTTGGACCTTCTGGCCCCAGCTGAGCTCCTAGCTAAATGCAGACACATGAGGGGCCCCAGCCAACACCAGGAAGAGCAGCAGGGTCTCCAAGCTGAGTTCAGCTAACCCAGAAAAATCATAAGAAAAAATATGGCTGATATTAATATTTTAAACCACTTAATTTTGGGGTGGGTTTTTACTCAGCAATAACTAACCGTTACGGTAGCTAAGGGGATACAAGATACAACATGATCCCTGATCATCATTGTTATTGGGAGGAACTTGAACAACCCCTGCTTTTTTCTTGCACAAAACTTTCCCCTCTGACCAAACCTCATTCATTGCCTCCATTGCCTGCTTTGTCCGACCTTTGAGACACATCTTGGATGCCACCTTTGTGATTTTTCTCTGTTGGTTTTGTTTGTTTGTTTTACCTCTTTCTTCCCTTTCCACCCTCCCCAGTGGAATTAACCCCTCCACTCCTCTGGGCTACTTGTGAACTCTGTACTTACCTTAATTATTTCTTTGGTCATTGTCCAATTAAGCTATTGATTGGCCCATTTGTCTTCTCCATTTGTCCACATTGTTATTTTCAGTCCCATATCTTCAGGTTAAGAGTGGGCATAGGATCAGTTTTCAATTCATGTTTGTTGAATGAATAAATGAATGTATCATATCTCTGTACCCTTTCCCTCCCCTGGACTTCCTCTGTTTGTCAGCATCTTACATCTAATTTTTTCTGTGAGGTCTCTCCTTGTCTCCTTGACCACAATAAAATTTTATCCTATATGTCTCATTTTATATATAAAACTCATTTCAAAATTAAACATTAAAGTGATGTTTAACATATTTAGTCCTTTCATATAAACTCCCATTTACAGACCCCACACAACAGGGCTCAGCTCCTCTTCATACACTGATGAACCTCTGTTCGTCCCATTGCCGGCAACCCTGCAATGGTGGAGGAGTCCTAATCTAACTGGTCAACGCCCGCACATTCATTTGACACATTACTGTATCACAAGGTGGAATCCAAGGCTTCACCCTTTCTTCCTACCTTCTGCCTTGCCTAGGCCCTGAGGCAGACCTGCCATACTCTCCTTTTTCTTCTGCTACATGTGTCTGAGGCATATAAGTGGACCGCTTGAAGTCTCGAACCCTTTTACAGGTATAGTTCGGTGAATGGGTCCCAAGATTTAGATTTTATGGGGTGGAATATGATCCAAGTCCCAGCCATGTGTTCTATCCAGCTTATAGCAAACAGCCCTATTGTGGTAAACAGTCTTGTGTAATCCCTTCCCATTGAGGGTGGGCTGCCCAAAGCAAAGGCTCTGAGTTCAGTAATTAAAGTGTAAGCAGACTGAGAGCAAGGAGTACAGCAAAGATGTTTTTGTTCTCCATGGCACCACGCAGGTGGCAGGTGCTGTCATTGCCTTCCTAGTGCTCCCATAATCTCCATCTTCCAGGCACACTTCTCCAATGCCACCTAGCAACATCATTTACAGGAAAACTTCAATCACTATCCAAACAAAGCAGTTCAGATTGGGGATGTTTTCTGAATATAAAATGATCCAGCTATTTAACATAGATTATTTTATGGTATTAATAAAATTGAATGTTCTGGGAAATGCCTTTTAAATGAACCAGGTCCAAGTCCAAGGTTCTAGAAAGCTTTTAGTTGAAATGTAAATATGCTGGAAATGCGAGACATGCCAGCATTGGGGAAATGCCGGCAGAATGTGTAGCACCCAGAGAGCCCAGCTCCATAGTCTGGGCATCCTTGTGGTCCATTTTTTCCAGTAGAGCTGGATACAGTTCAAAGCCTTAGTGGGGGAGGTTGGGAAAGCAGGGTGGAAGCATAAAAGAAAATGAAAGGTAATTACTGCTTGTCTGCAATTGAATTTAATTTAAGAAAGGCTTCCAAGTAAAAAGAGGAAGAAGGGGAATTTTTTTTTAAGTTAATTTGAAATTCAGCAATCTGTGACTAGCTCTGTGACTTTGGGTAAGTCACGCTTCCTCTCTGAACTCAGATAAATGGGATAACACTACTTACCTCCCAGAGCTGTTGTGAGCAACAAGCAAGAAAAGGTGGCCAGCCATGTTTGGCGAACTGTGCGATGCTGTACATATGTGAGGTATTGTTATCACCACAAGCAGCAGCTGCTGCTGTAGCAGTGGTGATCGAAATAGCAGCAGTAAAACAAGGTAATGCTCCTTAGTGGAACACTTTAGATTTTGCCCACAAGTAATGGATACTCTCCGATTTAACTTCGCTTCGTAAGAATTAGATATGAGGGAGGAGGCATCAAGGTCCAATCAGGAGACAGAAATCACATCAATTATTTTGACAGAGAAAATTCATTATAAAGAATTGTTATCTTGATATAGAATTGTTAACTAGGTAACTGATGTAGCAACTGTAGGAAGCAGTTACCACTCTAAGGTGTGACCAACCTTCCTGATTTGCCTGGGACTGAGCGGATTGCCGGGATACTGGACCTTTAGTACTCTGCGACCCAGAAGGACCCAGGAAAGCCAGGATTAGTTGATCACCCCGTACAACCCCAAGGGTTGGGAGAACACTGGGATCGTATTGGACTTGTTAAAACTTTAGAAGTTTGGAGGAGAAGCTTCTCAGAGATGGGACCCAGACCTCTGAGGAGGGAGTGGCAGCTGGCTGTGCAGGTGTCTCCAGAGATGCCCCCAGAGAGGCTGGTTCTATAAATGATGGGAAAACTGCCAACCGTATGCAGCTGCTGCTGTGGGATCAGCTGGCGCTGCAGGGTTGAGGAAGCATTGCTGGGGTGCTGCTCACAAGAACAGTAAGGAAACGGGAAAGAGCAAATCCCTTCTCCAGCTTGTGCCCCCTACTGGAAAAGCTTAATGGGGAACCAGCCGGAGAGGCAGAAATGTGGTGTGCAGGGTCCGGCCCCTGCATCACTGAACAGAGAGACGATAGCTTAAGAACTGGCACAGAGGACACCAAACATACGTCGGGAAGAAAATATCGGTGGTAAAAGATTTAATCAAAGAACTTGCCTTTTTAGAAATCCTTCCCAAACTCCTGAATCCAGTTTACCTAGAAACTCAGGAAGAAGGCAATCCTGCAAAATGTTGTTCTCTCAGCTCCTGCGCTCTGACACAAATGATGAGTTGAACCATTTCTCTTCCCTCCCACCACTGTGGTGCCCACCAAGGAACAGTCTAGGGTGCTAGTAGTCACAGCAGCAAACTTGACACTTGGTCATGTCTCCCGGCCTTCTCCCAGGGAGCCATGTTGCCTACTTTGCAAACTTTCAGACAGCTGAGCTGAGAGGAGCATTAGGTGGCTTTAAAAATTGATGTATTCATTATTCTTTCATGAGCCCCTGCAAATTCAACAGCACAAGGCCAAAGGCATGCACGTGGGAGCTGCTACATCACTCTGTCCCATTCCTTGCAGACTTGACCCTCTAAAAGAGGACAAATAGCGGGCCCAGAAAATGCCACACACACAGCTCGCCACCAAAGGAGACCCCACCAGACAATGGCAGCAAATGTGTGCTCCACATGGCTCAGGATAGACGACAGTAGCACCCTCACCTTCTCCCCCTATACACACCTCTGCCTTTGGCCCGGCAATGGGAGGGAAAACAAATGGTCCATAGCTGCAGCTCCAATCTCATCTCTGCTGCCCTGAGAGGTGTAAACCCTTTTTCTAGGGGTTTCCATTCACTACTTTTCCAATTAGCACATTATTTGGCTTTATTTTGTCCTCTCCTCCTTCCTGTCTTCTATTTTTCCATCTCTTCTTTTTTCCTTCCCCTCCTTTAATTCCTCTGTCAATCCATCTTTCCCTTTCTTCTAAGTCCATCCCCTTTCATTCTGTCAGTTTGTCTCTCTTTTCTCTTTCTGTTTCTGTATCTGCCTGTCTGCATGTCTGTGTGTGTTCCTCAGGGCGTTCTGTCTCCTACAGCTTCCGCCCCTCTCCTTGGTCACCACTTCCAACTCTAATTACTCTGGGGAGAAGAAGAGCAAAGTACCTCTGTCCCCTGAAGAAGGGGAGGACTCAGTTTTGTCCCCTTGCTGCCTCTGCCAATGAAAAGAGGGAGATGTGGCAAAGATTACTTCAGGACACAAATATTGAGTTCCAGCCATGTACTAAATAATGAATCTCAGATGCACAGTTCCATCCAGTGTATGTTTATTGAGATACCAGGCCACATGCTCATCACTAGGGACTCAAAGAGGAATCAGATGGAGTATGTGTGCCCCAGACCGCATTGTCCGGTAAGGGAGACAGCCCTGCTGCACAAAGGGCATCTAAATCAGGCTGGGGAAGAAGTCGGTCAAGAAAGACTTCCTGGAGGAGGTGATAATGAATTTTGAAGACTGTATAGATGTTAACTAGGTGGAGAAGCAAGAGAAGGGCCTACAAGGCAGAAGGCATATCATGAGCAATAGCAAGGACGCAAAAAAAAAAAGAAAAAGAAAACCAGCTTGAGATATATAGAGACCACAGACAGCACAGAGCTGCTAGAGCAGTGGTCCCCAAACTTTTTGGCACCAGGGACCGGTTTCATGGAAGACAATTTTTCCACGGACTGGGGATGAGGGTGGGGGATGGTGTGGGGATGATTCAAGTACATAATATTTATTGTGCACTTTATTTTTACTATTATTACATTGCAATATATAATGAAATAATTATACAACTCACCATAATGCATAATCAGTGGGATCCCTGAGCTTGTTTTCCTTCAATCAGACAGTCCCATCTGGGGTGATGCGAGACAGGGTCACCCGAAGTGTGTAGCTTATATCCAGTCCACTCCTGCTTCATAAAGATAGGATGTTGGAAACGGAAGCATGCTTTTCAGTGCTGTTGTGGCAATCTCAGGATATTCCACCTTGACTTTAATCCAGAATGTATGGAGATTTGAAGTTGTCTCAAACATACTTTTAAGGCCACCATCATTTGCAATCAAGCAGTTGATTCTCTTCTAGCATGGACAAAGTTGATTCACCTGGCTTATTCACAAATGGGTTGTGGATCAATTCCTTCCCAGTTCAGGGGTCTTTTGTGGTTGGGAAGTAATGCTCAAACTCTTTTGAAAGCTGAGATAGGTGATCATGCCCCAGCTGGGAGAAAGAAAACTCTGGCTCAGTTTCTTTCAAAATCTCTGCCAATGTTTGAAATATGTCAAAAATCCCAATGTTCTAGGCGGGAGCCAGTGGCTCACGCCTGTAATCCTAGCACTCTGGGAGACCAAGGTAGGAGGATCGTTTGAGCTCAGGAGTTCGAGACCAGCCTGAGCAAGAGTGAGACTCCGTCTCTACTAAAAAAATAGAAAGAAATTAGCTGGACAATTAAAAATATATAGAAAAAATTAGCCGGGCATGTGGCACATGCCTGTAGTCCCAGCTACTTGGGAGGCTGACGCAGGAGGATTGCTTGAGCCCAGGAGTTTGAGGTTGCTGTGAGCTAGGCTGACGCCACAGCACTGTAGCCAGGGCTACAGAGTGAAACTCTGTCTCAAAAAAATAAAAATAAATAAAAAATTAAAAAATCCCAATGTTCACTCATCGCTCCCATAATTCCAGTTTGGCTTTGAATGTAGTCACTTTAACTGCAGACTTGAACACAGTTGTCTTTCTACCCAGAAGTGACAGATTGAGTTCATTAAGCAGGTTGAATATGTCACACAAGAAAGTTTTGCCACCCATTCTCTGTCACTGAAATGTGCTGCCAGTGGCGACTGTTTTTCTAAAAGAAATCTCTGAAGTGATTCTCATAACTCAAAAACACTGGCCAGTGATATGCCTTTAGAAAGTCATCTCACTTCTGTGTGTAAGAGAAGATGTATGTTCTCTGCATCCATCTCCTCAGAGCTGCACGAACAGACATGAGTTAAGGGCATGTACTTTAATGTAGTTGATAATTTTAATCACATCCTGCAAAACATTGATTAGTTCAGGTGACATTTTTCAGCTAGCAAGCATTTCTCTATGGATGACACAGCGCATAGACTCACATTTAGAAGCGATCTCCTTAACCCAAGTGGTGAACAGAAAGCCGTCCAGTCATGGCAGCCATCGATGCCTACACCAACACAAAATGACCAATTCAGTTTCCTGATACGTAATCATTCAAAGACTTGAACAGTTGTGCGACTGTGGTTTTGGTTGGCAACAAAAGTGCACATCCTCCTGAGAAATATAGCGCACAAAAATAAGCATCGTGGCCTTGTTGTCAACATCGGCAGACTTGTCAACCTGGATTGTGTACCATGGTGACTCATTTTCTCTAACAATTGTGCCTCAATATCCTCTGCTATTTTATCAATTTGTCTAGTTATCGTGCTAGATAAAAGAGGAACACGTGCCACGTTTTGAACTGCAGCCTCTCCTAAAAGTTCACAGCAAATGTCCTTAGCAGCAGGCAGGATCAACTCTTCATAATAGTAAAGGGCTTTTTACCCTTAGCATCGCAGTTAGCCACTAAGAAGGATGCTCTCAGTGCAGACACATTTGATGAAGTGGTGGCCTTCAATAATTGCTTCTGTTCTTGGTGTTCGTGTTTTTTCTTTTGAAAAACTCCAAAGGCTTGTCTTTTAATGCAGAGTGCTGATCTCCATTGATGAAGCAGTTTTGAAGGTTTCATGGCTTCATTGGATAGCTGGTCACCACATATTACACACAACAGGCTTGGAGAATGTGAATCACCTATTGCAACGAATCGGTAATTTAAGTCGGACTTTTGGTGTTTTATTTTAAATGTAGCTTTTATTTTGTTGGAAGTCTTAAGAATGTTCTGCTGTTTCATCATTGGGTCTTTCCCCCTTTTCAAAGTTCTCCAGCGATGTTTGTTTTTACTCATTTTTGCTAGAGTTAGCTTGTGGGCTTACCAAAACTGTGACTGAGACAGGTGCACAGTGGGGAAAAGGGGTGCAGATGGAAGTGGTAAATAAAATAGTGGGCAGGCCATGCACAGACTAAAATAAGTGTCGGATTCTGACTTAAAGCCTACCACCAGATGCAGCTGTACAATTGAAGTATATCAGCTCACTTGCCACTATAAAGCCGGCCACCACACGCAGCTTTGCAATTGAAGTAAGATGCTCACTTGTCACTATAAAGCCCGCCACCATATGCAGCTTAATAGTCACTTGCCACTCACTGATAGGATTTTGATATGAGTCTGAAAGAAACTGATTTATTATAGTCTCTGTGTAGTCAAACCTCTCTGCTAATGATAATCTGTATTTGCAGCCACTCCCCAGCACTAACATCACCGCCTCAGCTCCACCTCAGATCATCAGATCTCACAGGAGTGTGAACCCTACAGTAAACTATGCATGTGAGGAATTTAGGTTGTGCGCTCCTTATGAGAATCTAATGCCATCACTGATCTGACAGGAGGCGGAGCTCAGGTGGTGATGCGAGCAATGGGGAGCGACTGTAAATACAGATGAAGCTTCACTTGCTTGCCTGCCACTCACTTCTGCTGTGTAGCCTGGTTGCTAACAGGCCAAGGACTGGTACCAGTCTAGGGGGTGGGGACCACCGTACTAGAGTACAAAGACTGATGCAGGCAGTGAAGGGAGAAGAGGCTGGAAAGTTGGGAGATGTTTGGGTCATGCAGGGCCTATGAGCCAGGCTGTAGGGGATGCTAACAGTGCCCCTCCCGTTGCCCCTCAGCACTCACTGTTCCAGAGAGCTTCTTCCTCAACAACCTGCTACTCACTGGAGCTTGCTCAGCCTCTATGCAGGACAGACCAGAGTGGCAGCACACTTAGCCAATGACAAATGGGAGGTTTTTGGAGGGAAACCTGGGTTTATAACCCTTTGGGTAACATCACTGACACGCATTCTACTCTGTCTCTAGAAGCATCCTTCAGGATTGAGCTCTTACTGCCCATGGTAATAATCTGTCACCAGCACACCGTGTATTGGCTGTAGTGGCCTTCCCATCCCCATCTTATGTACCCACCCTTTCTCATGTTCCCTTCATCTCCCAGATAAACTACTTGCACTTGGTTCTTTGTTTTAGGGTCTGCTTCTCGTACCACCCAACTAAGACTCAGGCTCATGCAGCCCCCAATCTGTATGAGGGAGCCAAGCTGAGGAGAGGCACAGACAGATCTATAATGTATTTTAGAAGGGCATTCTGGTGGTTGGTTTGGAGAATAGATATGAGGCACACAACAAAGAGAACTGTTTAAGAGGCCATTACGCAATCTGACTAGAGATGAAGAGGATCTTGGGGGGATCACGATAGTAGGAGAAAAGACTAAGAATCAGGTTCAGAAACACAGAGAAGGCAGGAGTTTAGGATTGAGACGTTGCAATCCCTTCCCTTAAGGAGTCAACAGACTCTTGTAATGCAGTGTGATGAAAACCAAGAAAAAGGTAAGGTCTGGCACAAAGAGCCTCAGAGCACGTTGCCTACCCTAGGCTGGGGGTCCAGCAGAAGATGTCAAGGCATCCTAGAGATGATAATGCCCAGGATGAGTTGAAAAGAATGAGTAAGGGTCAGCCTGGCAAAAAAGTGGAAAAGGGATTTCAGGCAGGGTAAAGAGTGACAGTCAAAGGACCAGAAACATTCAAGATGATTGAGGTACAGATAAAGGGGGGGAGCCCCTGGAGAAGGCATACAGCACACGCCACAGACCACCTCCCACAATTCCAGTGTTCTTGTTCTTCTTGAGTCCCGGCCTGCCCCAGACCCTTCCTGGGCACAGGCCCTATCTTGAGAACTGAGTGCCAGGAACCCACAGGCAAGACTCCCAGAGAGGCCTGAGAGACTCCACCGGCCTAATGGAAAGAGACATGTACCTGGACTGTGGTGCGGATTCCTCCCTACCTCTGAACTGAGGGTCTGTCTGGTGGAGCCCACTCCATTCCCCAGTTCACTGGCACGCAGGTGTCAGAAACTGTCAAGGAAGTTCACACAGCTCCTGATGGAGTTAAGTAAGGGAATCCAAAGGAGAAAGCCACGTAGTCCAAAACACTCAAACAAACCTATACAGCTCTGTTCATTGAAACTTCCCTTAGGATGGTTAAAATAGAACATGTTGATTTATTGATTTGTCTCCCATAATTTCTATGGAAGTAGTAATGAACAAAAAGATGGCCACAAAAAGGGAAAGAAAGGAAAAAAATATGAGACAAGAGTGCAAAAATCATCCCTGAAAGGAAACTCCCCAGGGAGCACAGCTGGTTAACTTCTGCTTTCCATGGACATTCTACCAAATGGCTCTTCACACTTTCACCTGCATTCAAAGACTTGCTTCCAAGAAAAGAAGGAATTAGCACTTGCGGACAGCTTTCTGTACTTAATAATTGCCAACTCTGCAAAGTGGGTGTTGTTATTCTTATTTTACAGGTGAGGAAATAGCCTCAGAAAGGGTCAGGAAGTTGTCTGAGGCCACCCAACTTGTCAGTAGCAGTCACAATTCAAACTCAGATCTGACTGATTCAGTTATTCAATTTTTTTTATCTATAAGTAATTTATAAGAATAAATTTGACTTGCCATAGGTTTGTACCATTCTTCACTCTCTTTCCCAATCTCTGTTTAAAATTGCTTGTGTAAACCACCTCATCGGTTAGTGGACATTTACAAATTTTAAGTTTTTTGTTTTTAAGAATAAATTTTAAAAAGGACTTTAAGGGGTGTTCCTCACTTCAAAAAGGGTAGAAAAAAATCATACAGAGATATTTATTTAGATGTATAGATATAACCCCTAATGCCCTCCAAGAGTAGGAATCCGCTAGGAATTTGTTCTAAACTCCTCATTCTTCTCGTGGTAATATTCTAGGAAGAGTGTGGGCCTTGGAGTCAGACTTGATTAAGATATTGGCTCTGCTGCCTAATAATTATATGAGACACTGGACAAGTCACTTGCCCACTCTGAGCCTCAACGTCCTTATGTGTAAATGTAGTACTTTATATGATTTGTTATAAGGATTAAATAAAATGACATAAGTGTGGGGCCTGGCATACAGATGACAATCCATTAATCTCTTGCTCCCACACAACTCTACTCTCCCTGGACGATGTCACCACTTCCACAAGCCAGCAACCTCAAAACAAGAATGGCACATCTCTTGATTTGTTTGTCGATGAATTTAAGTTCTCTGCTCAATCCTGTGTTTCACTCTGTGCCTAAATGTGTTTAGAGGGTGTTCCCTTAAGTTCTATTTGAATTACATAATCGTGGCTAGCAGAAAAGAAAAGCAGATGTTAGTTAGCCTTGTGTGCATCTCAAGGGAAGAGACAAAAGCACAATGTTTAGGAAATAAGCATGCTTTGCCTTAAAATAAAAAACAAATCACAGAATTCTGCATCAAACAGTAAAATTTAATAAAGAAAATTTTAATTTGGGAATGAGTCAAACCCTGCTTGACTAAGTCATATAAAGAAGTTGAGTCAAAGAAAATGAAGTTCTCAGTAGAGGCACATCCACCTTGGGGAGAAGGGTGGTGGAATGCCAGTCTTGCTCCGGTGAGGTAGAGGGCGTGGGCGTGCTCTAAGAGGGCTGAGCCACTGTCAGGGGTAGGGCTGTTGTTGGGTACATTAAATTTGTGCAAAAAAGGGTTTGACACCCCGTTAAATCCAGATAACTTCCACCCAAAACTTGCCTAAAATTAAAAATCTGGAGAGCTTGACGCGGTGGTTCATGCCTGTAATCCTAGCAATCTGGGAGGCTGAGACAGGAGGATCGCTCGAGGTCAGGAGTTGGAGACCAGCCTGAGCAAGAGCGAGACCCCATCTCTATTGAAAAATGGAAAGAAATTAGCTGGACAACTAAAAACATATAGAAAAAATTAGTCAGGCATGGTGGCGCATGCCTGTAGTCCCAGCTACTCAGGAAGCTGAGGCAGAAGTATCGCTTGAGCCCAGGAGTTTGAGGTTGCTGTGAGCTAGGCTGACGCCACGGCACTCTAGCCCAGGCAACAGAGCGAGACTTTGTCTCCAAAAAAAAGAATCTGGCAGCTTGCAAGCTATAGTCCAAAAGGGTCACTACATCACATCCATGCTAACCACACTACTTTCTCAAACCTTGGGAACTCTTATATAGAGTCAAGAGTGGGAGATTAAGAAGATCAGTGATTGGAAGTATTTCTACAGCTCCCTTTTCATCTATACTATATAAATAAGAAGGCCTTTTTCCTCTTCCCAACCAAAGTCAGCTGGACTGTGCAGATAAGCTGCAGGTGGGGGCATGTCCACAGCTGTCTGTAAACTAAGGTAACCTTGAGGACGTTCCTCATCCTCTCCTGCACCAGCTAAGCCCTTCTCAGATGGCATCTCTGGCTGCCAAGCCTGTCCCTCAAGGTGCCTTCCACATAGCTGCAAACTAAGAAATCACTAGGAAAAGCCAATATCCGAGCGCCAGAAAAAATTGCCATTTGGGGAACCAGGAAGACCTGAGTTCAAATCTCAGCCCTGAAATCTCCTGCTTGTAACCTCAGACAAGTCACTTCACCTTAGGGTGACCAACTATCCCTGATTTCCCAGGACTAAGGGGGTTCCCAGGATGCAGACAAGTCCTAGGAAAAGCAGGATGTGCTCATTATCCTACTGAACTGCTCTGAGCTTGCATTTGTCATCTGTAAACACATACAAAGAAGACCTAATATGCATGAGGATGATGAAGACTAAAGATCTTGTTTGTGCCAGAAATGCTCTGTAAATCCTTTTTATTCCATACTAGAGGCTCCTCTTGGTTTAAAAAAAAATCAGCAATTATAAGACGAAGGAAAACAAGCAGGAAATCAATAGAGACAATGGGAGAAAGGACGAACAATGTGGAAAAGGGACAACAGAGGCCCAATCCCAGCCACGGAGCCTGTCACCGTTAGGCCTTTGGGAACCCTGCAGGACTCTGGCATGGGAATCATGATGATTTGTGAGGCACGTGGCAGACTGACAAGATGAAAACGTCTCCTTCTCTGGACACTCAGCTCAGAAATCACCAGAAGCAGTGCTCAGGGCACCGCCGGCTCTGTGGCCTTTTCATCCTGCTCCCTAAATGCCGACCCACTTCCCCTCCCCACACCTACTCCTGAGAGCTCGCAGGAGGGAGGAGGCAGCATCCTGTCTGTTCTGCCAAACCTCCTGGAGCAGAGACCATTGTGATGACACATCTAAGTCCAGGTGTCCTTGCAGGTGACATCCACATCGGACGTTCTTGCTCCCTGCCAATGCCTGACAGGTGTAAGCTTTTGCTCTAACTGCTTTGTCTCCAGGCACTGTCAAGTGGGGGGTTCATCCACTGCCTTTTGAAAGTGCCTTAATTGTTGTTGCTACCTGAGTGTCCAGTGCATCTCCGTGCGGAAGGGCTACTAGGGAAACTGCGCTTGTTCAAACATGTTGCTGGTTCCATCCAAATGAGGTGTCTCAACAGGGGCTCAGCAGTCAGGAAGACAGTTTTTATAATCACCCCCAAGGGACAGAGCAATCCCCCAACTTGGGCTCCAGATGTCAAGAACTTCAGGGAAAGTGATAGCAGGGATCTGGGGAAGATTAACAATCCAGAAGTCAAGAGACTCAAGTTCCAGTCCTGCCTCTGTTCCCTGCATGGCCATGCAGCCTTGGATGAGTCACTGAAATTCTCTGTGAAGGTTCCTCACCTATAAAATGAAGATGAGAGTACAAATACCCATCCTGTCTATTGTGCAGGCTTCCTGTGGGGAAGGGGGGCAGTGGGCATTAAATCAGTTTACGGACACTAAGATGGTTCTGAAAATGGTACGGTAGCCAAAAACTGGAGGCAATACAATAGGAATAGAATGTGTAGACTGTGGAATATTCATATAATGGAATGCTATAAAGAATTTTTTAAAAAACTACTTCAACATATAACTACATGGATAAATTTTACAAGAAAATACTGGATCAAAGAAGGCAGATATAAAAGATTACATATTCTATGATTCCATTTATATGAAGTTCAAGAACAGGAAAACTAATCTATGGGGATAGAAATAGAATAGTGGTTACTCAGGTTAGAGGCAAGGACTGTCTGAGAAGGGGCACAAGAGAACCTCTGGGGTGCTGGAAATCTTCTATATTTTGGTCTGGGTAGTGGCTACATGGACATTCACATATGTAAAAATACATACAGTTGTATACTTAGTATCTGGGTACTATGGTATATTATGCAATACCTTGATTTGAAAGAAAGGCATAAGAGACTAGACAGAAACCAAAATCACTATGCTGGGCAGATTCACCATTAGGAATTTTGTTCTGTGCTAATTCATCCTTCTTCATGACCTCAACAAGTCTCGATAGTTAAAGTGCAAAATATACAATATTTCAAAACAGGAGGCAGTGTCATCTCCCATTTAAAAGCAAAATGCACATGTGCATTCACACACAAATACAAAAGACGCTGCCAGCCCTTGGCTACTAACAGAGACGAAAATCTCTAAATGATCTACTGCCAGGCTTGATCACGCTGATTTGTTTCTGATCCAAGCGGAAAGAAAGCAGAGACTCTGCAGTAAGATTGAAAGTACTGCTCAGTTTGACAGAGGGAAATATGATTAGAATGCACTGAGGCAGAAATAATGACTCGCCTCTCCCCAGGACCAGCCCGCCCTCCTGCCTGTACCCACAACAAGCCTTGCATTGCTAACGGCAGGGTGTTGGGAGGCCGGTAGCATCTCAAATCATCCTGACTCATCATACAATCAGATAATATACAACCTGAAAAGCCCAAACACTTCCAGAAAAATGGCACACACAGGAACGTAGCACAAACATCCCCATGCCTTCCAGGAACTGGAAGGATTTCTCTCGTCAGGTCAGTTTCCCTCGAAGAGCCTGGGAGAGAAACTCATGTGTGCCTATTGTCTATTGAGAGGGTGCTCTTGGAAGAAACCCACAGGGAGTAAGGAGAGCAGAGAGGTTAAGGGAAGGGAAGAAGTGTGTCCGTGGTCTCAGCTTGAGGTGAGCTCCAGCCTGATCCCACAGAAAGTTCTGGAACATGAATTGTGCCATGCTTATTCACTGCAGGCTATTCCCCAGGAGAGCAGGTGAGTGTGTCCTTTTGTCTACCAGGCAAAGGGGCTCTATCAGCAGAGGGTAGTTCTCCAGAACAGGGGGAAGCTGTGAGCCATAACACAGCAGCTGAGGGAGCTGGGGAGCTGTCCAGTCAAAGGGATTTGAACTGGGCACCAGCAGGCCTTAAATACCACTTGCATGCCGACAATCCCAAGTTCACATCTCTAGCCAAGATGTCTCCCCTGAACTCCAGACTCACATATCCAACTGCCTGCTCAACATCTCCAGGTCATATATAATTCTCAAACTGCATTTGCTCCACACTGAGCTTCCGATACTCCAAATCCAGCTCCTTCTGCAGACTTCCTATTACCATAAGTGGTTAATTCTACTCTTCCGACTGCTTGAGCTTGATGTCTCTTTCACTCACTCTCCAGTCCATCAGCAAATCCTGTTGGATCTACTTTCAAAATATAATCCATAATTAGACAACTTCCCTTTCCCACCACTACCATCCCTAGTCCAAACTCCATTGTATCTTGTCTGGAATACTGCAGTAGTCTCCTAACCAGCCTCCCCGATTTAAACTGTGTCCCCCTAAGGTCTATCCTCAACACGGCTGCCAGAGTGATCCTGCTAAGGAAATCAAACAGAATGACTCCTCTGTGCAGAACCCTTTAATGGCCCCATCTTGTGCAGAGAAAAGCTGAAGCCCTCACCGTGACCCGGGTGGCCCTGTGTGATCTTCTGACTTGTCCCTCCACTGGCTTCCTTGCTGCCCCCCACTCATTCCTCCTGCTCCAGCCACACGCTGCCTTCTGGCTGTTCCTCAAACACTCCAGCACAGTCACCCCGCCCCACCCCCGCCTCCCCCAGGCTTTTGCACTTGCCGTCTCCCCTGCCTCTACTGCTCTTTCACCAGCCTCCTGACTCCCTCCCTTCCTTCAGGTCTTGTCTTTAAAAACCATCTTCTCAGCAATGATTTCCCTATCACTCCAAACCCTCTCCTGCCTCAGCATATCTGTCCCCTTTCTTGATTTGATGTTTTTATCCTTAGTACTTTTCACTACCTAAAACATTATATATTTTACTTATATTCTTCCTTATGGTTTGTAACTCCCAATAGAATATAAGCTCCATGAGAGTAGAGATCTTTGGAGGTTTTTTCCCCATTACTATAACCCTTTTCTGGAAGAGTGCGTGGCACAGAGAAGGCACTCAATAAATGGTTGAATAAATGAACACAATATATAAATGCATTTATACATGCACACACATATAAAATATTTGGGGAAACTATATCAGTGAAGTTATGAATATTCTTTATCTTTTTACCTCTTGAAATTTTTTCAAAATTTCCACAATTTATATTGCAAATATAATTTTTATATTTGTTTTTAAAATGTTTGAAAATCCTCTTTCCCAAAAGGCCTCACCTTCTGATGCTTTCATCAGTTAATGAGGAAATCCTATTCCCAAAACAGCCCTGTGACCTGCCAAATAGCAGATTAGCCTGTTCCACCCTCAGCGCTAGGAAACCCAGAGTGAGGAATGTGAGGCTGACAGGCAGGAGAAGAAGGCATCTTGCAGGAACCCATCACCTAAGGCAATGGTTCGCCCACTGGCCTTGCCTGAGAGCTTATTAAAAAAGCATATTCTAGAAAAAATCAAACAACCCTATCAAAAAGTGGGCAAAGGATATGAACAGAAACTTCGCAAAAGAAGACAGAATAATGGCCAAAAAACATATGAAAAAATGCTCAACATCTCTAATCATCAGGGAAATGCAAATCAAAACCACAATGAGATATCACTTATCTCCAGTGAGACTGGCCTATATCAAAAAGACCCAAAACAATAAATGTTGGTGTGGATACGGAGAGATAGGAACACTCATGCACTGTTGGTGAGACTGCAAACTAGTGTAACCTCTGTGGAAAGCAATATGGAGATACCTCAAAGAGATACAAGTAGAAGTACCATTCGATCCAGCAATCCCATTACTGGGCATCTACCCAAAAGAAAAAATGATACTCTATAAGAAA
>CAUYSK010098105.1:0-45332 GCA_963575035.1 Avahi laniger | reverse complement strand
AGAGTTACTCATCTTTTTTATTGTTGAATTGGAACAGTTCTGTTTCTCTATATAAATGTATATTATATATAAATATACATAATGGATACTAGATCCTTATATATTCACAAATATTTTCTCCCATTCTGTGGGTTGACTTTTCACTTTCTTGATAATGTGCTTTGACACACAAAACTTTTTAATTTTGATGAAGTCCAATTTATCTATTTTTTTCTTTGGTTGCTTGTGCTTTTGATGTCTTATCTAAGAAACCATTGCCAAATTCACATTCATGAACTTTTGCACATATTAACAATTCTGGTTGTGCTATCCTAAATTAGCTAAAAAAGAGTTTATCCACATTCTCTTAATTATGAGACCCAGAACTGGATCCAGTCCTCCAACTACGGTTTATATGAACAGCTGAGAAACTATGATTACCTCATTTACTGGTGAGGCCTTTATTAATTTAGTTTGAATTTGTATTAAATGAATTTTCAATAAAAGCCTTTTCTGCAACAGAGACAGTATAGTACAGGGTATCAGTTCGGAGTTCAGGTTTTGGAGTCAGAAACACGTGGGGACAAAACCCAGCACTATCAATAATAAGTTACGTGAACATGAGCAAGATGTGTAACCTCAATGAAGCCTAATTCCTCACATACAAACTGGGGTCATACTACCCAACTAGTGGGATTAATGCATGATTAAATGTAAGAATAAAGGTAGCTACTATTATAGTGGTTTCTCCAATCAAAATGAATTTTCACTTATACAATATTGGCGAAATTCTGAAATTTTAATAATACATGGTATTGGCAAGCCTGGGCCAAATCTCACACATTAAAGGAATACAAATTGGCACAACCTTTATGGAGAAAAATTTGCCAACATCTATTGAAATTACAAATGCATTTACCTTTTGACCCAGCAATTTATCTTCTGGGAATTTACCTGTTCAAAATGAAACTGCAGGTCGGATTTTCAGAATAGTAAAATCCTCTCACCAAAGGCGGTAATAACATAGGACAAAATTGTCGTTGTTTTACGATTTCAAAACTCCAGAAATGGACAAAAGGCAGATAACAAATGGAGAAGTGTTTATGTAAGACAAAATTACTGAACCTTAATAAGAACAAGGGATTCTGTGGCATTTTGCAAATCATGTAGCGGATAAGACTTGCATCCAGAATACCAAGTACTCTTACAACTCAATAAAAAAATTAAAACCTCAGTTTAAAAATAGGCAAAAGATTTGAATAATCATTTCACTAAAGAAGATACACAAATGCCTAATAAGCACATAAAAACATACTCAATATCATCAGTTATTAGGAAAATGCAACTAAAGAGTTACCACTTCACAGCCACCAGAATGACTATAATAAAAAAGACAAACAAAAACAGTGTTGGCAAGGATGCAGAGAAACAGGAGCACTCACACAGCACTGGCGACAATGTAAAATGAAAGCTACTTTGGAAAACAGTTTGGCATTTCCTTAAAATGTCAAACATAATTTTACCGTATGATCCAGCAATTCCACTCCTAGGAATTTACCCAAGAGAAGTGAAAACCGATGTCCACACAAAGACTTTTAGGCAAATGTTCACAGCAGCATTATTCAAAATAGCCAAAAACTGTAAGCAATTTAAATGTCATCAACTAGCGAATGGACAAACAAAATGTGGTAAATCCTAACGGAATATTACTCAGCAACAGAAAGGAAGGAAATACTGATACATCATGGATGAAACTCAAAAAGTTATAATAAGTAAAAAGCCAGATGCCGACGACCACACATTGTATGATTCTACCTATATGAAAGTCCCAGAAAAAGCAAATCTATAGAGGCGGAAAATAAATTAGCAGTATCCTGAGACCAGGGGTGCAAATAGGCATTAACTATAAGTGAGCACGAGGTTTCTTTTTGGTGTGATGAAAATGTAAAATAGATTGTAGGGATGGTCGCCTAACTCTGTAAATGCAATAAAAATTACCAAATTTTGTATTTTAAATGCGTGATTCTTACGGTATGTCAATGACACCTCAATAAGGTTGCTTTTAAAAGAAATGATATTGCCATCTATGTGTGAATGTTTATAGCAGCTTTGTTCATAATTGCCAAAAACTGGAAACAGCCCAAATGACCTAAAAGGAATGGAATAAAAAACTACAGTGCATGCAGACAACAGAATGCCACTGAGCAATAACAGGAATGAACTACATGAAGCAACATGGCTGAATCTCAAAGGCACTGTGGTAAGTGAAAGAAGATATATTCCAAGGGCATCAACACTTGGGCATCCCGGAAAAGCCAAAGCTCCAGGGACAGGGAACAGACCAGTGGCTGACAGAGGAGAGCAGATAACAAGGGGATTTTTGGGTGATGGAAGTATCTTGATTGTGGTGGTGGTTGTAAATGTTTCCATGTATTTGTCAAAACTCAGAACCTATGTCAAAAACAGTGAATTTTACTACATGTAAATTAAAAATAAATTTAAAACAATGATACTGTATGAGATTATTCATTGCCACGTTGTTTTTAACAGCAAACAACTAGAAATAACTCTAATCATGATGGGATAAAATATTATATATCCATACAATGTAGGACTGTGCAGTTGTAAGAAAGAATGAGGAGGCTCTCTCCAGGTGATACTGACATGGAAAGATACCTAAGAGTTGTTGCTAAGCGAAACAATGAATCAGAGAAGGGGAAAAGAAGAATATATATTCACTTTTGCTAAAATGACACTCTGGACAAAGACACAGGAAAAGCAGCATGGTGGCTCTTGGCTGTGTGTGAGCGTGAGTCGGGTTGTGCAACAGAGTGGCTGCTGGCAAAGGCTGGAGTGGATTTTTAGTATAGTTATATTTGAACATGTGAAGGTACTGCTTACGTTTAAAAAGGAAGCAAAACAAAAAAATCTTTCTGAATATTGTTCTATCATGTAATATATTTACTCTTAGCTTTGTGGCATCTAAAATTTGTTTACCTTTTGTATTTTGTATATTCATGTTAATTACTGATTAAAATACTGAACTAAACTGAACTATGAAAATTCTTGCAATAAACTAATAAAAATCTTTCTTAAATTGATGTTAATCCATTACTCTGCACTATCCCAACTTCACAAATTACAAGCAACTTGACTATGGGAAAGTTACTTAACCTTCCCAAACCTCTTTGTAAAATGGGTGTAAATAATATTTCCTTCGTAGGGCATAAATTAAATGCAGTAATATACGTCAGGTGCTTGGAATTATGCTTGCACTGAGAAACCATTCAGTGATTGCTCACTGGCTTCATTTTAGTTACGGTTGTTTCCCGGCTGATGTATTCACCTAAATGTCATAGTAGTCAGCCCGTATTTCACGAGAGACCTTGTCAAGTTAGAACTGTGGTGGTGAAAGGTTCCCCCTCTGTTGTCAGGCTGTCTGGGTTCCAAATCCAGCTCTGAAATTTTCTAGCTGGTGGGCAAACCACTTAAACTTTCAAAGCCACAACATCTTAGCATCTTTAGTTAAAAATGGTGGCGACAAAAGTACTTACTTCACAGGATTGCTGAGAGCACTGAAGAGATAACAGATGTGAGGTGCAAAGCAGAGCTTTGAATACATCAATAAATGCCAACAATGTGAGCAATTAGTGTTGTTATTCTGTCTACCACATTCCTGGTTCCCTACCTACATCTATTATGTGAAATAACATAAAAACTATAACACAAGTATTTAAAAAGTTTTAAAACTTCATGTTAAATTTCATTTCTAGCTTGTCTTTACTTCCTAATTGTACTTCAAACTTTCAAATAAAAAAAAAATTTATTCCTACCAACTGTCCTGACAACACACACAAAAAATTCTGATGAATAAATGATACTAGGGCTTTAAATTTTCCCTAACACAGGCACAATACAGGCTAGCTCTAAAAGTAACAGAGGTCGAAATGAATATATTTTGCATTGTTTTCTCCAATATTTACGATTTAACAGGCATTTGGATTTCTAGATATATGACAATATAATATGGCTATATGTATAAACTAAGGTTTTTAAAAAACAAAAAAACCCTCTGTTTTTTAGAGAATGGTATTGTATCTAAAGTTACGTCTTAGAATTAGGTACCCAAACTAATCTCAATGGATTACAAGAATTTCCCAAAGTTTTCTCTTTAAAGTTCAATCAGTAAAATAAAATCTCACTATATACTTTTTATTCCTTATTACACCGTTATCTCTTTAGCTTTTCTTAAAGTAGCCAGAGAAGTTCAGGGTTTTGAATTTAGTCCTTGAAAGCAATTATTTAGGGTTATGATTTCTGCACTGGAAATGACTAAACTAATGAAGGGGAAGGCAGCTCAGATTTCTGTGTTCTGCAAACTCTTTGTTTTTCAGGCACCATTATTTTAATTATTTCCTATAAATACATCATTGCCCTTAAGAAAAATATTTTTCAGATAAAGATTAAAAATCTTTAATTATCACTTGGAACATCACTTGGAAATGACCTCAGCATGGAAATGACCTCAGCATATTATAAACCTCAAACAGTCGTACAACCATGAAAACCATTTGCCAAATAAGAAAAGCAAGAGATTTCATTAAACAAGTTATTCCAGAAAGAATGAGATTCAAGAGTTTTTACTGGATAAGTGCTAACAGAATGTTTTTAGAACATTTCTGGGAGATACCATAAAAAATTACCAAGCAGATAAAACGAAGGTGTTGGCCGGAGAAGAATTCTGCTTCCCCTCACCCATCCCTGCTGCTACCCTCAACGACTCTGAGGCTTTCCCTCAGACTTGTCCCCTTTGGCTGGCAGCACCACTGTGTTTGCCAGGTCGTATTTCCATTAAACCTTGGGCAGGAATTAAGATTTTCTTTCAAATTTAAAAAGACACTTTGAGTCCACAGTATTTATCCCCAATGGAATTCTGACCATGAGACAAAGATGGCCTTTCTGGAGCGGCTGGGCAGCGGATGCCTGGTGTTGCCATTACACACACCCTTGCCAAGATGGCCTCAGGAAAGGCAGAGGCAGGCAACCCAGCCCACCTCTCTGAGATAGGCTGCAGCAGGCAAACATTCCTGATAATGTAACATCCCAGTCCCGTTCTTAGCACACTGGGCAGCAAGCAACTATACCATTATCACCGCACTAGTGAAAGGCTGCCAACCTTAATATGCCAACCTTAACCTTTTACGCTGCAGGCAAGGATTCTAGTGGGGTCTTCATTCGAAGTTCTAAAGGAATCCCAACAGGTACCAAAGTACAAAAGAAAAGGCAGATTTCAGTTCTGAACAAGGCAACCCAGTATGCACCAGCAACGTACTCAAAGAAAACACAGGAAAAAAAATTAATAAATAACAAGAAAAAGCGTAATGGTTAATAAATACATTAATCGAAAACAACTGAAAACCATCTATTGCCCATCAGTGGGTTAAACAAATGTTGGTATATTCCCTCTACTGAAATGATGCTATAATTGAAAAAAAATGAGCTAGGCCTACATGTACTGGGAAGAGGAAATGTCCACGATATATAATGAAAAACTTGACTACCGAACAGATTGTCCTTTGTGTATATATATTAATAACACTTACACAGAGGGAGCAAGAGAATTCAGAATGGGGCAGACAGGCAGAGTGGAGGTGGGCTGGCATGCTGAATGCCAAAGAAACAGAGGGAGAAGGTAAGAAAAAGGGGACGGGGCAGGAGGCAGGTGAAGAGGGACAGACGTGCAAGTGTACGTACTAAACTGGCTATCTCTGTCATGTGTCTCCTTAAATGTAATTTAAATTAAATGCGAAATTCAGTTCCACAGTTGCACTAGTCACATTTCAAGTACTCAAAGCCACGTGGCTACTGTACTGGACAGCACAGAATAGACCATTGTCATTACTGCAAAAAATTGTATTGGGTAGTGCTAGTCTATACCCTTCAGTATTGTGTAAAATTTTTATAATGAACATGTAGTACTTTCATAGTCTGCAAATAGAATAAAGACCTATCTGATCTTGGAAAAAAAAATAGGCTTTCAGGGCTTTTCCTTTTTCTCATTCTGTATCTCTTTTAATACTTTTTTGAACACCACAGAAGCACTAGAGGTTTCACAGGGGCTTAATAACCTATGTACTAGCCCATTTTCTCTAAGTTATTTGATTCTTACTAACTCAGTTCTACTTAATAGGAGTTCAAAAGCCATCGAAACAAGGAATACAATGACATACATTTGCAGCATCATGACATCGCTCTTGTTCTTCAAAATCTAAAAAAAGGTCGTGTTACTCACGCTTAGTAGAAGTAGGAGCAGTTGACAGAAACCCCTTACAGTTTAGACAAACATTTTAAATTGATGCTTTTCTCCAAAAGAATAATGACATTTAAAAATAGCATTCATTTTTTCCTGATTCAATTCAGTACAAAGTGGCGGGAGGCGGGGGGGAGGGGGGGGACCCTCAAGCTTTTAAAAAAAAAAACAGCCGCATGAACTGAAAAAGCAAATGGCAATGCTAAGAACCAGTTTTCAAATGAAGACTATAACAGCACAGTAAAGAATGTTTATATTAACTAGTTTTAAAGGCTTTCTGCGGTAACAGAAGTTTGAGGCATCTGGTGAGGTTTTAAGAGGGTAACAGTTTAAAGAAGAGTTCATCAAAGTATCTCCAGAAAAAAAAAATATACATATGAATTTATGGGGAAGGCAAAAATAAAATCTTGATCCCCTTGGTCCCCTTTGAAAAACCCGCTGACTACTGCAGACAGATCACAGCCCCAGTCCCTACTGCTATATGTACCAGCACACAGTGACACACTGGGTCCCACAGGCAGATCTCATTCGTGCCTGCAAAGTTCTCCTCAAAGCCCATCCCAAAATCAGGTCCACCTACTTTCCTAGTGCAGGGCCTGTTATTCTATCCCCAGACCTTAAGTTCCAATCGTAATCATCCATTCAAGGTTCTAACCACAGGGCCTTGCATAATATATAAATACATAAAGCCACAGTAATTAAGACAGTGTAGAAGTGACACAGGAATATATTACAAACCAATGACACAACCCACACGTACTGAGCAATCTGAGTACCTGACAAGGTGGCATTACGAATCAGTGGGGAAAAAGATGGACTACGCAATCAGTGACAGTGGCTTGTACAACCAGTTTATTCACATGGAAAATTATTCCCTGTCTCACATGCACACACAAAAATAAATTCCATGTGGATTAGACTTACGCTGAAAAACAGAACAAAGTTTTAGAAGAAAATATGGTGGATCTCTTTATGACCCCAGAGTACTTAGAGTACAAAGGGATTAAATACGATGCAAAAAGCACCAACCATAAAAACAGACTGATAAATATGACTTGATTAAAAAGTAAAACTGGTACAAAACAAAGCACACCACAGAGTTGATAAACAAGCCACTATGGAGAACATATTGAAATATGGAAAATATATGTGAAGTGTAAAATGTCAAAAGATTAATCTAGAATGAAGAATTAAAATATATATTTAAAAAGCCAATAAAAAACATGCAAAAGAAAAACAAGTCACGAATGAGCAAACTGAAGTAGCCAAATAAACGTAAGAAATGATGCCTAGGCCAGGACAGTGGCTACACCTGTAATCCTAGCACTTTGGGAGGCCAAGGTGGGAGGATCGCTTGAGGCCAGGAGTTCAAGACCACCCTGAGCAAGAGCAAGACCCCATCAAAAAAAAACCAGAAAAATTACCCTAGCATGGTAGCGCACACCTATTAATGTAGTCCCAGCTACTTGGGATGCTGAGGCAGCAGGATCACTTGAGCCCAGGAGCTTGATGTCACAGTAAGTTATGATGATGCCACTGCAAGACCCTGTCTCAAAGAAAGAAGAAAGGAAAGAATGGAAGGCAAGGAGAGGAAGGAAAAGAGATGATGCCTAAATTCACTAGAAATCAAGGAAATGCAATATTTCAAAATGGCAAAATTGCAAAAATCTGGCAGTACCAAGTCTTGGTAGGAACACAAAGCAAGAAGAACTCTCAAACAGCACTACTGGGAACTAAAATTTCAACAGCAACTCTGGAGAATGATCTGGCAACATCTAGTGAATTTAAGGACGTACATACTCTATACACCATCCACCTACTTCGAGGTACATACAAACCCTAAAGTAGCTGTCAAACATGCACAAGAAGACATGTACCACAATGTTCACAGCAACACTGTTTAACAGCAAAATGTGGAAATAAACAAAACGTTCCACTGATGGAAGAATTAACTATAGGGTAATCCTACCATACAGCAAGAATGAAAGAATTACCGCTACACACATCTACATGGATATATCTCACATAAAATGCTAAATGAAAACAGTTGCAGAAACATATACATAGTATGATATCATACTATACAAAGTTCAGGATCTATAAATTAAATATATTGTTTATAAATATATATACAAGTAGTATAAGCACAAAGCCATGCATGGGAAAGAAAACACCCAGTTCAGGATGATGGTTCTTCTGCAGAAGGAAGATGGGAAGTGACATCTGGGAGGGGCACACAGAGAGCATCAACTACCTGTGCAATGTTTTATGTCATTTTTATTTTTTAATGTCAATAGTAGTAAATTGTTAAAATTTGACTCAACTGGGTAGAGGTTATTTTATTCTCTATATTTTTCTATATTCATGAAATATTTCAAAGTATAAAGTAACCTGTATTTTTTTTTTGAGACAGAGTCTCACTCTTTTGCCTGGGCTAGAGTGAGTGCCGTGGCGTCAGCCTAGCTCACAGCAACCTCAGACTCCTGGGCTCAAGCAATCCTACTGCCTCAGCCTCCCGAGCAGCTGGGACTACAGAGGCATGTGCCACCATGCCCAGCTAATTTTTTCTATATATTTTTAGTTGTCCAAACCTGTATTTTTAAAGAAAGAAAAAAGAGGAGAGAGGTTGAAATTTACCAAAATGGCTGTCTCCTGATACTGAGCCTATGAATGGCTTTTCTTTTTTTCTTTCTAGCCTTTATTTTCTAATTTTTTTTTCGAAAAGTCATCCCAGATACTTCTAGTCCAGATTATTCTCCCATCTTACTCCCAAAATCAACGCTGCACTTTCTAGTCCCTTTGATACAAAACTTGGCATTGCAGTTGGCACTGTCTCCTCTGCTGGAACATAGGTTCTTGGAGGGACGGACACAAGCATTCCCATTCTTATATAAACTGTGTACTGAATGCCTACAACGTGCCAGTTATTGTACCAGGAGCTGGAGAAACATCAATGAACACAGCAGACACTGCCTCTGCCTCCATAGAGCTTGGTCTTGAGGAACAGATACAGAAAAAACTATATAATTAAAATTGTGAGGAATGCTATAAAGGAAAAGAACAGGTGCTATGGGAACAGGAAGGCCTAATCTGGATAGGATGGGAGGAGTAAGAATGTGCTGGGAAGAGTAGAAGGGCTTTTGGACAGAGACAAAAGCCACCAGCACCTTTCTCACTAGGCTGGGAGCACGTCGAGGGCAGGGGCTGTTTTTGATTGATATCTGTGTCCATTATTTGCACAGTGCTTCAACAAATATTACCTGATTGATTCTGAGGCAGTCTCTGAGAAAATCAGATTAGCTGTGGCCTGTAACTAAGGCAGGAAAGAATTCCTTGGGGGATGGCCCCACAGGCAAAAGGAGTAGTCATTCCAAGACACAGAATAGAGTCTGAGCCCATTATGTGTGGTGCCTCAATCCCTTGAAAATCACCTGCCTTATATATCCCCCCATGCCCTGTCATGAGAGGCTGAGCCAGACTCTCTCTCCGTCCACTCATCCGTTCCTTCCTTGCCAGTACCCTCATTCTCACTTTACTCATTACCTTAAATCCATACATTTAAAGGAACCTACATGTGCCAAGGTAGGAATATGAAGATCCACATAAGCACAGGCCCTGCCTCAAAGAGCTTTCCTTCTAGACCAGTAGATCTCAACCACGGTGACTGTCCCCCCATGGGACATTTGACAACATCTGGAGACATTTTTGGTTGTCATAATGGGGAGAAGGGGGTTACCGGAATCCAGTGGGTAGAGACCAGGGACACTGCTATTAATAAATATCCTACAGTGATGTTTACAATAACCACGCCCACAACAAAAAAATTATCCACCCCAAACATCAATAGTGCCAAGGTGGAGAAAGCTGGTATCTGATATTTAGAGCTATGTGTAGAAGCTGACTGCTAAAGCAAGGCAAATGTCAGAGGCCAAGAATCAGAGGCCTACGAGGGTATTTAAGCATGTAAAAAAAGTCAGTAGTACTGAGGCTGAGACACTTGCTCTAGAGAATTAGCAATGTAATCATATCACAAGACAACAGGAGTATAGGATGTTGCCCAAATACAAAGGTAGGGTACTTAATCTAGAACTAGGGGCGGGAAAGGTTTCCTTGGAATTGAAATCTAATCTGAGACCTGAAAAATAGATGAGTTAGAAAAGGGATGTGAGGATGGAGGCAGGATAAAGGGGCTATTTCAGACAGCAGGTATAACCAGCAGGCCAGGGGGACTGTGGAACAGGGGAAATATGTTTGCACGAAAGAAACGTGGGGAGAGGCTGTTGAAGGGCTTGAGAGGTAAACCAGGCCCAGATCGTAATGAGTTTTGTATGATGAGTTAAGAAACGTGTACTTTATCTGCAGGGCAGTAAGAAGCCACTAAAAGGATTTACAGAGGAGCGATATGAACAAAACTTGTTTTAGGACAATCACTCTTGGAGAATGAACTGCTAAGGAACAAGAGACAAGGAGTCCGAGTAGGAGGCGCCTGTGACCAGGTGAGAGAGCTGCGGCTTGCCCTAAGGGTGGCTCTGAGGGTGGAGGGGGGCAACACTCAACGGCTGCGTGGACAGTGAAATCGCCATCGCCACACCGAAACGCGTAGAGACCACAGTTCTCCGCATGGTAACGCCAAAGCTCCGCAAGTCCATCTGGGGCCCAACGTGACCAGAACCACGTGGCAGCCAAAGCAGAGCCTGAACCGTCGTGAAACTATTTAGGGTGAATTTAGCCTATTTAATGCGACTATTTCAAGGCAGAAGTATTAATGGTCAATTACGGGGTGCTGCCCCAGACCTCACTGGGTAGCATATATTATTTTTAATTCAAAAATGTCTATTCCGAAATGCAACTGGGGCCCAGGGCTTCAGAAAAGGGGTGGAGGATCTATACAAGGTGCTAAATATACTCTTGTCAAACTACATTAAACCGGGCAAAATGGGTTACTGAATGATTATTTGTTCTAAACATTTCTCTACATTACTATCCTCCTAACAACAGTATGAAAGTTCCAGATACCACACACATACATACCATATGATTAAGGAACTTTGCCTTAAAAATCTAGAAATTCGGCAATATGATTCTAACAGACTTGCAGTAGTAGGATTTGGGGAAAGAACTGAAAAAAAAAATTACTTCACAAAAGTTCACTTATTTACTTCATAATTCCTCTGCCGGGCATTGCCGTGTAGAAGAAAGAGCAGGTACAATCGGTAACAAGAGCCAGATCTTCCTCTCAGAAGAATAATCCCAAGTAAAGTCAGTGGGAGTTGAAAGAGATTTGAGGTCACCCTCCCAATCCCTGTCAGCACAGAAGGGAACACGTCCGTGACTTGACTCCTTCTCAGCAGAGGAGATCCGATCCTTCCTGTACTTGTGTCTAAGTAGTGCTGCAAATAACAGCGGTCACTAGTCACGGCTGTGGTGGCAAGGATGAAGGATCTAGGACTCACTCTTTCATTCTTTCACTCACTCATTCAGTCGAAAACTATCCGTGCAGAGCTTTCTGTGTGCCAGGGACTATTTATTCTAGGTGCTGAAAATACAGTGATTAACAGGACGAGCAAGGTGGCCCCTTGGAGGTTACTGATTTTACAGGGATACATGGACATGAAGCATATAATTCCAATAAGCCGTGACAAATCATGATAGGAAAGCATAATGATGACACTACACAGCAGAGGGACCCAATGTACTAGAGAAAGAATCTATTATATAAAGACGTCCCTGACAAGGTGATATTTAACACCTTAACCGCCATGTGATCTGTACTGAACTCACACTAGTTTTGAGTCCGGGGCCTCGTGAAGCACATGTAACTCACATGTCTCTTCACCTTGGGAGCTGCGAGAACTATTTTTTAAGTTGCATATAACTCCCACACAGAAAACAATAAAAAATAACAAATTTTTCATTAAATTAGAAAGAATCATTTTGTTTTTGAAGTTTTTATTCTATTTTCATAATAAAACACCGTAGCCTCAAGGAAAGAAATTTTTTTTCTAGTGTGGCAATCAATGTGTTAAACTAAGACCTTGAAGGTAATTAGAAATTATTGGTCCAAAGGGACCAAAAAGAGAAGAAACTGAACTGAAGCAAACTAGAGAATAGGAGAAAATAATAGGTGAAACCACTATTTCTGAGGTTGGGAGGCAAAACTCAGCAAAGCTCAGCGCCAGCCCGAGCACGGTAAAATACAGCCTCAAGGGTGGGCAGGAAAGGAGCTATTACCCAGAAGAAACCCTATTTGAAATTGGACTGCTCTGAAATTGGACTACTCTTTCTGATGTTCTGGAAGGTACTTGGCACCTAAAAATAGAACAAATGTGGGAATTGGGATTTAAAATACATACTTAAAATTTTATTTTTTGCTTATTTGGGCTAGGACAAAATAATCCTTCCATGTAATAAAGCATACCTAAAATGCTGCCTCAAATGGGTAAAATGAACAGTTGTCTACTGAAACATTCAGAACACTTACAATAAGTTTGAATAAATTAGGTCATCAGCAATATGCTGCCAACTTTATAAAGCACTATGGTCTGGCAGGGCATTTTAAAATAATAAATTTACCAGAAACATAATTGAGATATTCAGATGTCAATTGAGAAGACTTTGGCAACATTAAAGTTTCCAACCACAAATATATCAGTATAAATCATACTCTATATTTTGAACCTAAGACAGTTTGAAAAGCAAATACTAGTACTCTACCCTAAAGATCCAAAGGAACTAGTAATCCATAGCAACTATTTTTACTGACAGTCTCTTGGTATCCCATGCCAGAGTAACAGACTTTTAAAAACTAGTGTTAACACATTTTAATTCTATATGTGTAATATTTTTTATTCTAAAAAAATTCAAGAGACCTACTAAAAGAGCTCACATTTAACTAATCTGGGAAAACAAGCTTGATATAAGGGGAGGGCTGTACCTCACAACTGCTACTTTCTTTGTGGACATGCTTTTTTTTAAACCAATCCCTTCCCCCAGTTTTTGTTAGAGTGATCTACTGACCACTCAGACCTCTCCTAAATTCCTCAGTGACTTTGGGCCTGACACATAGTGTGGTTTTTGTTTTTTTGTTTTTTTTTTTTGAGACAGAATCTCACTCCGTGGCCCCGAGTAGAGTGCGGTGGTGTAGCTCACAGCAACCTCAAACTCCTGGGCTCAAGCGATCCTCCTGCCTCAACCTCCTGAGTAGCTAGCTGGGTGCCAATTTTTCTATTTTTAGTAGAGATCGGGTCTTGCTCCTGCTCAGGCTGGTCTTGAACTGACTCACAGTTTTCGATGTCATCTTCAGCCCTGACTCCAGAGGAGCTGTAATTCTCTCTAATTATCCAGTGTCCCAGTAACTCAACTTTCTCAACAACAGGAAGCATCCCATTCTCTCCACTTCAACCTCTCACAATAACAATTGTATCCTACACCCACCCTGGATCCTAAATTCGGAAAGACATACTGTGAATACATTGTTTCCTCCTCCTTTATCCCTCTTGTATCTGTTTGATATTCTCTTCATTCATTCATTCTCTCCGTTGTTCATTCATTCTACATTCAACTAATATTTATAAATGTCTGCTATTTGCCAAGTTCTGTATTAGGCGCAGAGAAAAAGCAGTATGAAAAGAAGATATAATACCCCAGACAGAAATTTTTGCCCTCATGGAATATACCAATAAGTAAATAAGTAAAATAAATACTGTCAAATAGTGGCAAGTGCTAAAGAGAAAACTAGGGCAGGAAAGGGGGATTGTGTATGCTTGGCCATTTTGGTTAGGGTGGCCAGAGAAGCCCTGACATTTCTGTTCACGGAGACATTTGAACAAAGACCCAAAGGAGGTGAGGGAGCAATCTGTAAATGTATCTGGGGAAAACAGTCTTGGGGGCAGAGGCAACAGCAAGTGCAAAGGCCCTGGGCTCATGATGAAAGTAGTGCTTAAGGGAGATGAGACTCAGCATGGGATGGGACGAGAAGGGAGGGATTCACACTGGGAACAGACACAGGTTTGGGGGCCTGGGGACAGGGAATGGTGGAGGCAAGAGGGTGAGGTAATCATCCTGACAAATGTAACGAGGGCCTGATCTGATATGGAATAGTGGGAAGGAAAAACACAGAAAACATTTCCAGGAAAAAAATGGATAGAGCCTGGAGACTGACAGCATGCTGTGAGTGAGTTTCCAGCCTCATTCCGGGCAGGGTGGTGTAACCGCTACACAATGGAAGGCTGCACTGGTAAGGTGCTTGGAATCGCAGCACTTTGAGGCTAGAAGGGGTTGGGACCTCTGAGATCGTGGGATTCAGCTCCCCCAATTCATAAATGAGGAAGCAGAGACCCAAAGAAGTGATGCGATTTATCCGACATCACATAACTAACTCACTGCTGACAGAGCTGGGACTCGAACCCTATCTCCCCGACTGCCTCAGAGCTCTTTCACTGCACTCTGCTGCTTTTTCTAGAACCCACTCTCACAGTTTCTTATTTGCCCACCCAGGCCCTGAGGGGACAAACTTTCCCTGACAAAAATTACACCCTGGAGCTAGCCACCTGGTCTGGGCCTGTGCACGGATCCGGTCCAGGAGGGCTTCGAAGCTGCTGGTCTGGCTCTGCCCTGGGACCTTCTGAAGATAAACCTGCCTTGCCCGTTAATGGTGAGCCCAGCTCAGACTTTGTGACTTCTCCAGACGCTGTTTCGAAGTTTCTAGTAAGTCCATATTTCAAGGCAGCAGAGTAAATAAGACACAAGCCCTACTCGAAGGATCATTAAAATGATTTTGAGATTAACCAGCAAACCACATTGACCCTTACTGTTTCCTTCTTCCCTTTCTATTCTGACTCAGTAACAGAATTTAGGATGCTGTTTGGCTCATTCGTGATGAAAATCTTGAGCCACGTGTATGATTCCCTGGCAAGAACCAGAATTTGTGTTTGGTATTCTTCATACCGCCAGCTCATATCGATAACACAAAGTAGTGTATAATTTCTGGCAGAGCCTCTAAATTTTTTTCCCAGACAACATTCATTAGTAACACAGGAGTTTCCAGATAATTTCCTAGTGAATTTAGAGCCTTGAAAGTAGTTTACATAAACGTAGCTTTCAGTGTTCTTATGGAAATGAAACACAATTACTTATACTAAATAAAAGTGGATAACCTGGTGGTCTAATTTCCTCCATTAGTGTCAATAAGGTCTTTAACAAGGTGCCAGTGACTTCAGCAACCCGTCCACATTAACACAAGTATTTAGACTGAATGATTTGAACTTATTAATAGCTGCCTGAATCAAGTCAACAGGTAAAGCTGAATAATTTTATAACAGAAGTGTTAGTATTATTTCTTTTCTCCTCTTGCCAATCCAAAGAGTTGAAACAAAAAAAAAATTCTGTGAAGAAAAAAAACTATAAAATATGCCAAATCCTTCCTTGAGGAAATACTGACAATTCTGTGTTTTCAACGACAAATTTTCAAAGTACAAATTTTCAATAGTACCCGCAGTGAGGAATATTGTAATTAAAATGTATACAGTTCACAGATCAAACCTGACCCTTTGGTTTATGTTTTCTTCTTACTTTTATTTCCTCATACTATTCATTTTGAAATTTAATTTTTTTTTTTTTTTACCACATGCATTGAGCATCTCAGAAACTTACTGAGTACATCTGTTTGCTTAGCAGCTTCAAAATACTCTCTTTTGTGACTAAGTGGCAGGTGCTGTTCAGTTTATTTTCATGCACGTAAACTAAGCCCTTGAACTCAGAGTGAGGAAAAGCATTCAGCTTAAAGTTTAGAAAGGAAGGAACTACACAACAGCTTCCTTTGGAACAGACTGCTTTTTTAGCTTCCTGTATAAAAATAATATTGTATTTTTATAGGAATTGCTAAGAAACAATGAAGGAGTTATTATTTAAGCCTTAAGAAAGTTAAACTTCAAATCCTTTAAAGAGCAAATAATTTCTTCTAATAATTTTGATATTTAAATCAAGCCAAGAACAGAAAAAGAGATAAAACAGAAATGTGGTACAAAGTTTAAAATGGATCGAACAATTTTCAGATTACTATAGAGGGGTTCATATTTTCTTCCAGTTAATGACAGACATTAACACTTTTGGCCCTAAAACTCCCAAATATCAAGCTACTGTATTTGGCAGGAGAGACAAGGAGGGAAAGGTTTTCTTTACTGAAGTTGCTGCTATTGTCGTCATTGATTAAAACATATAAACACACATAGGCAAACCAAGTTCACATTAAACACAGCTTTTCAGACTCTAATAATAATACTGAGTATTTCTCAGAAATAATTGACTATTATCTTTAAAAATAAAAGGCATCTAGAATCTCCAATCCAAGGGGAGAGAGAAGTAACTCCATTGGGATACAAGACTTAAACGTTATCCCCTAAACTTCTACAATGTGGCCAAGTCCCCCAGCAGTCTGCTTCCATGGCCAACTCTCACATACAGAGTTTTAGAACTAACATGTACACAGCCATGAAGATGATCATGCTGTCCATGGGCTCTAAATTCTCTCCCTGCATAATTTAGTATGTTACTTTAGGCATTTAGAAATTTTCTATCAAGGGTTGTTAAATGAACTTAAACTTGTAACAAAATTCAATCTCATGTTCTCACGTTCTTTCCTGAATGCTCAAAGTTCATCTTATTCCAATATTCAAGATTCCCATGTGGCAGAGAACTCCACACACTTCTTTGTTTAGGAAACAGCAATACAGACATACAAAACTATAAATAATTCAGTTTCCTGGATGTTTTTCTACCCACCCCAAACCTACTCTCTCGCAGCATCTAGCATTGGGCCTGGCAGTTCTTTCGAATTCAGGGCTCTGAGAAGCATGTGACTCCGGTCTAAAGACTGAAGCCAGGTAGAAGGTAGCTCAGCTCCCTCTAAGTGCCAAGCCTGGAAGAGCCACAGTCTACTTCTGTGGCCTGCACCCCCTGATGTAAAAGTCCCTGGGGGAGAAGCAGTGGTAGGAATACAAGGCTGGGGTGGCCGACATCCGGAACGAAAACTAGGGGCCTCCTGTCCTTACCTGGGGTCAGACACTTGGAGATGATAAAGCTGTGTTAGAGCAAAGGTAAGCATGTCTTCTAGAATCCCAACAACCCTTACTGTGTCCTTTCCCCTCACCTCGCACTGGGGACACTGACTTTTCTGCATCCCCCTCTCCAGCAACTGCCGCCCCATATGAGTTACATTGATCTGCTTATATTTCCTCCTGCTCCTAGGAGTCTCAGCTCACTGAAGCAGAGGAGGTCATCTTTTCACCTACGCATCTATCTCCAGTCTGTAGCACACACACGGGCTGGCCCAAGGCAGCCATTCAGAATTGGTTCTTAAACTGTTGGAGAGTGCTGGAGACCACAGTGAAGTGTGTTCATCCTCCCCTTCCCTAACTGTGCTCAGCTCCTAGTCTGTGTCTAGCGCCCCCAGCCTGCTATCTGGTCAAAAACTACTGTCATGAAAGGGTATGATAAACCCCTTCATGCTAAAATGAAAATGACAGATGTGTGGCTGACTTCTCTTGGTGGCTCTGAAAAATGATGGGATGTCAACGACCTACAAGGGAATGGGAGAGAGATTCCAGGCAGCAGCAGCCCCAGAAGCACTCCACCCACCGGGGCAACTGCTTCTGTTCATGGCCGGCAGGTCCACCGCACAGAAGACCTTTCTTCTATTTAATTTTTTTTTTTCTGAGTCCTCAGGTCCTTTGGTTCTGTCTAATTGCTATCTCTGGCTCTGTCCCTCTCTGGTAACCTAAACTTAGACCCCCTTCCAAACAGTAACTGGGCTACGCAAGCAACTATGTTACTTTAATCAATGTGGTGAACACCTGTACACACAGCTGTAGGTACAGTTCGGCATATGATTTTACTCTATTTCATATCTGTCCATTTGCATTCTCAACTAAGTTGGAAGCTGTCTAAGGACAGGAACATTGTATACTTCTCCACACTGAGTCCCAGCCCAATGCCAAGCACATAATAGGTATTCGACAGGGTACCCCAAACAAGATTTGCAATCCAACAGGCATGGCAAATGTTTTAAAAGAAACAGTATCCTCAGTCTTGCAAAAGCATTCCAAATTACCAGAAAGCTAGAATGAACAATGGTAATATTGGTGTTGTTAAAAAGCAAATCACATGTTTACTTAGAACTTACTAAATATCAAACTTTGAGCTATGCCCTTTTACAGATGGTCTCTCACTCAACACTCATAGCAACCCAGGAGGTTTGGAGAGGCGAAATAACTCACTTGCAGTTAGTTACACAGTCAAGTGGGGCAGCCAGCAGGCTGATTCCAGAGTATGCATTCAATCAGCCCATGAATTCAAAAATTTAAGATCCCTCAAATATTTCCCAACAATGTAGCTAAGAAAAGTACAGTGATTTAAAAGAATTGATTTAAAATAACTCCTCATCTCTCAGCCCTTACCCATGCAGTTTCCTTTATGGGAACACCTCCTTTATCCCACCTCCCTGCTTATCTGGAAAACACTCCCACTGCACCAGGCACTCACTGCCATTCTATCAACTGTCCTGCTCTAGTCCACATGTCTGTTTATTATTTCCCCAGGAGAATCTGAGCTCCTCGAGGTTGAGAATCTTGCTTTCCATTTGCTACCCAGGTCTCTAGCATAGTACCTACCACATAATAAGTGCACAGTAAACAGTGGTTCTTGAAATAGTTGTTAGAGCAGCATTAAGATTCTTAGTTTGCAACGTCTGTCTTCCAGAGCAGATCTACATCATAATTTTCAATAACTTAAATTTGTTTCTATAGCAACTAGGCAAAGTGCTCCTTATAATAGTGATAAAGGCAAGCTCTACCTTAAGGTTCAACCCACTGAAATACTTCACGATCATTTGCTTTTGTTCTTAGTATGAAGAGACAGAATGACAGCATTTAACTTTCTCTAACTACCTCTCTGAGAACACTCTAACTTTAATAACAGTAAAACTTATTTTTCAAACATAACTAAACTAGAATTTCCATTAACAAAAGGACAATGTCTTATTACTTCACAAAGCTATAATATCCAGAAGAGAACAATACATCTAATTAGGCCATTATAAGTATTTCAGACCCTGACAGAGCAAAAGATATAAATTGTGACATTTTATTTTTAAAGTAAACATCACTCCTTTCTGGCAACTGACCTTTTATAGAAGATGTCATCAACAATTCTAAAGACAGAGATGAAAGGAGAAACTTTTCTGGGCTAATCTAAAATGTGGCATAAATTAAGCAAGAGGGATGGTATGAGAACTTCCCAAGGCCTCTCCCAACTCAGTGATTTTCATGCAAAGGAAAGGAATAATGTGTTCAATTTTTCATTCTTAATGACACTGCTGAGAGTTTACTGACTTCCATGATATCAAGTCTCTCTGGGCATTCACTTTTTTTTTTTTTAAATAGATGGCCTCTTTCCTTCCATCCATTCCCTCCACTCCTAATGACCAGACCAGTGGAAAGGCACTGATGGCATTCTGGCAGCCCTAAGTTCTTAAAGGATAACAAGGCAGAAATCTAAACATTCTTCAGTTCGAGTGCACATTAACCACACTCAGCTACAATTTCTCCAGCATGGCAGCCCAACAAAATGTAGATGTGATCAAAGAACCTAGCTGGGAGGACTCTCCAACGAATGGGATTGCAATCAAGTGAAAATGGACTGTGGTGTCTAAGTCTCCGGGTTAATTAAATCCTAAAGGAAGAGGTCTCATAAAATTTACTAAGGCTCTCAAAACTTACATTTCAAAAACCTGTCTTTCTCAAAATTTATGACTGGAAATAACTGCACATAAACAAAAACAATTTCCATTTTTTGGTTTAGATTCTTTATGACAAATGAGATGCTTTTTCATTTGTAAGGTGAAAGCCCAACAATGTGGATAATGAAGTCTTCAAATAGTACTGAGACTTACTTAGATATGTTTGAAAGCTAAGATCTTGCTGGATGAACAGAATAATAGAACTTTATGATGTTATCCTGCCTGAGTGCAAAACACACAGACATTAATCTACTTGATGAGCGTCGCTTATCAAGTTTATTTACTCATCAGCATTTTTGCTGCTTTGGAGAAGCATCTGATGAACGTGAGTCGGGAATAAATGAGACTGATTATTGTCATGCTGTTCCCTGATGTCTCTATTAGAAATCCTAAGAAACGGTGAAAAGGAGAAGAATGAGAAAATATGCACGGCCCAGACAGTAAAACAATGTAGGCCTCTGTAGGTCCTTCCTATCTGAATAAATGCGTGGCATTCAGTCTTTCTGGCCAGACTTCAGTTCAGGGCCTTATACCTAAACACACTCTCCACCCTACATCAAAATCCATTTGTAATTTATCTTTTGTAAGTTTTTTTCACTTTGGTTCAAAAGCACCCTTTGAAAAGAAATTGTCATCTATCAACTAGGTAGATTATACTTTAATATATATGTCACTTCATCATGAGACTTCGTCATTTTTTCCTCAATACTAAATCACGGTTTCTCTCAGCAGCCAGAAATCAGGCAGTTTCTCTCTTGGGGGAAGTTAAGCATTCACTTAACTGCCTACAGCAGAGCCCAAATTCTCAATACATAAAGATAAGGGAACCAAAGGCCGGTTGCCTCTTTAAAATTTCAATAATTTCTATTTCAATTTCAACATCTAATTTACTGCAGCTTGGCTGAACTGACTTTGTGAAAGAATTAAATGTGGACTGTATTTGTAGCCGATCAGCCAATGTGTGTAATGCAAAGTGCACACGTAACTGAAAGATTCTGTTTCTCCTGATTTCAGCGGTAGAAATGGGAATCCATGGGTGTAATCCCAGGATTCTACAAAGTCCCTGGATCTAATCAACACCAAGTAAAGGCACAAAGGGTGTCAATGGCACTAAGGAATTCCCTGAACTGATTCACTGATTCATATGGCCCAGATGTTTGGGGTGGGGGTGTGTCGGACAAAAAACCTGAAAGAGGCCAGAATATGGAGGGAAAAAAAATCTCTGTTAGGATAAATTATATATATTTTTATCATCCTCTGAACTTAACCCATTGAATTCAAGCCTTGCTATTCAATGCAATTTCCCCCAGCACCTTTAATCAGGAGTTTTGTTGGGTGTTTGGGATATGGTGAGCAAGACCTATTCCCTGACTTTAAGATTTGTTAGGAAGACAGATATGAAAACAGACAATCATAGTGTGGTAAAGAATATTAGATTAAAGTGTTGTGGGAGCAAGGGGGTGTGCAGCGGGGGGGGGGGCCTTTAACACAACTGGGCGAGGATCAGCAAAGGGATCCCAGAGGACGTAAGTGCTGGAGCTAAGACTTAAAGAGTAAGACAGGTAAAGGACAGAAGGCAGGGGAGGGAGGAGTGGACGCTCCAGGCAGAGGGGGCTGATATGCAAATGACCTCGCTGCTCTGAGACTTTGTATCACTCAACATTCTCGGTCTCACTACTCTCCTTTAGCTTTAAAGCAAAAGAAACAGAAAGCCCCCAAAGAGAGGAAACTGCACATTCCAAAGTACCTACCATGAGAGGAAAAAGCATACACATTTATACTGTGCAATTATTAGGTAAACGTCAAGATATTTAACGAGAGAGATGATGTTTGTATTAGGAAATACTATATTGTTTGCTGGACACATCATAAGAAAGTTTGAGAACAAAACTGAAGAGACGATCTTTAACACCTAAGAGTGAACAGTTTTTAAAGCAATTATAATGGACGGAAATTCAGTTACATTTGATTAGAAAAAAAAATTGTCATTCTAAAAGTAGATGTAGTGCATGAGTTGGGTTCACTTTAGAAAACACAAAAATTCTAAATTAAGTAGCTTTTTATCTGCATATAACCCTTAATTATTTCCTTGAGTCTTTGAGAAGGGGAAAATAGTTCCATACCCAAAATAGTATCAAACATTACTGAGTGATAACACACATTTTTTCATTTAACCCACAATCAAAAGAAAGGAGCGATTATCATCTTTACAGATAAAAGAGGTGAGGCTAAGCCCTTGGTTAAGTCAGGATTAAAACCCAGGTTTCCTGAGTCAAGAGTCTGGGTTCTGGTCCTGGCAAGATCACAAACTAACTGTTTAATCCCCGTTGATCTTTTCTCCTCTACAAAAATTAAACGACTGAAAATTTTTAAATTTTGATTAAAAGCTCAGGTTGCTTTTTCTTTTAAAGAGAAGCGAGAATAATACACACAAACACTTTGCCCTCATGGCTGTTTGAAAATAACTCATTTTTTTCCTTTTGTTTCTTTCCTACAGTTGACCACCGGCCACCTTAGTGCCTCTCAGCAAACAGCTGTTACGTATTTTTTAAAATCTCTAAATATAGTACCTTGATTCACATTGGAGAGGAACTCAAACTTCCAATATGGACACTGAGAAGACACTGGTTTCACTCCATTTATAAAATAATCAGAGAATTAAGCCTTTTTAATGATAAAAACAGAATAGTTTGTTACTAAGTGAGACTAAATTTTCAGTGAGATACTGATGGGAATCTTTATAATTACTCCCCACATTCTGCCCCCAGGTTTTCCTCCTATTCAACATAATCTCATTAGCAACACCTGCCAATACTGTTACAGCTGTGGTTACCATGACCACTGCAAACAGTCTCAACAGAAATAAAAGGTAGATCTGTCAACTAAACCCAAGGGAAAAATAGCTGTGTGCAGAATTACTCCTGACATATTCTAACTCACTTTTCACAAGACAGCAACCACGAGGGAGATCTGCAGCCACTATAAAATAAACTTTAAGAGCTAATAATTTGGGTTGGCTCTCATAGATTTCCGCAAAATCAGGTACTCAGACATCAACTTCTCCAAGGAGGCCTCTTATCCCACTCCTCACAAGCTAAGCACCATTCTGTGCACGTCCCTGCCACGCTCAATGCCTCGACCACAGTATCTATTACACTGCAAGAAAAAGAGTATAGGCTGTGCACCTTAACTGTTTGCCTTAACTTCTCTGAGCCTTAATATGCTCATATGGGGGAAACAGTTTCAACCGAGACCTTAAAAGAACCATACTTCACCCTTAAAATTAGAAAAACTGAGCAAAAGAAAAAAACAATTAAAATTATACACAGAGTAAGCAGAAAAAAGAAAGTAATGAAGGGCGGAAAAATCAATGAAACAGAACACAGAGAAAAATAGAGAAAAATCAATAAAACCAAAAGCTGATTCTTTGAGAAGGTAAGTAAAATTGATAAACCCCCAGTTGGACTGATCAGGAAAAAAGAGAGAAGACACAAATTACCAATATCAGAAATGAGAGATGCAGTGTCACCATAGATTCTACAGATAAAATGCATAACAGGAATATTATAAAAAACTTTATGCCAATAAATTCAATAACTTAGATGAAATGGACAAATTCCTTGAAAGATACTACTAAACTCATTCCAGAAGGAACAGATAACCTGAATAGCCATAGATCTAATTTAAAAATTGAATTTGTAGTTTAAAATCTTCCCTTAAAGAAAACTCTGGATCCAGACTGCTTCACTGGTGAATTCTAAAAAACATTTAAGGGAAAAAAGTGCCAATTCTATCCAAATTCTTTCAGAAAATTGAACAGGAGGAAATACTTCCCAGCTTATTCTATGAGTCCAGCATTAACCTGATAACAAAACCAGACAAAGACTTGCATACAAATGTTCAGATTGGCTTTATTTGTATAGACAAAAACTGGAAACACCCAAATGGCTATCGGCAGTGAACAGATATACAAATTGTGGTATATCTATAGAATGGAATACTTCTCAGGACTAAAAAGGAATAAACTATTGATGCACTCAACAACATGGATAAATCTCACAATAATTATGCTGAGTGAAAGAAGTGAAACAAAAGTACATATGATATGATTTCACTTAAATAAAACTCTAGAACAGGCAAATGAATCTATAGTGACAGAAAATAGAGCAGTGGTTGCCTGGAGACAGAAGCAGAGGAGCATGAGGATCACAGAGTGGTACAAAAGAAATTTTGGGGGGTGATGGGTATGTTCATTATGGTTTCATGGGTATATACATGTATCAGAACTGAGTAAATTGCACACTTTAAACGTGCAGTTTATTCCCGATCAATTATACCTCAATAAAGCTGTTCTTAAAAGCTGCCTAAATTTTGTAATATCGAATTGTCCCTTTTTCATAAGCCTACTGAAAACCCTTCACTACAGCAAAACAACTGATGTAACTGCTTCAAATGCACCTTTTCCTTTGACCTTTACTCTATATAAACACAACCGTAAAAGTAAATTACTATTGGATGGAAAAGTGAACAAACTGGTCTCCCTAGATTGCACAATAAGCAGACGTTTATTGGCTTCAAATGAAGCCTGAATGTTTAGCTAAACTACCAGAACTGAATGCTTGGTCACTTCATATTCAAAATACTATAACCGCAAGCTGCCCTAAAGCAATTCATTAATTCAAATAAACATTTATTACATATGTACTCTGTGTCTGGCATTGTTGTGTTGGATTTCATACCGAATGGTCAGTACCAAATTACAATGCTCTTCTGCATCTTCTCTTGGAACAATCTGTAAGGCGTTAGTCATTGCATTTACATAACACAACTAAAGAATATCAATAGAAGTAGGCTGTGGACAGACTAAAACGGTGATTCTTCTAACACAAAGTTAAAAAATACATGCTAATGATGACTAAAGAATTGCACCCCAACAGCTTAGAATTTCAGAATGAGAGGTATTTCTTGAAGCCTAAGTGAATTCAGGACAGATAAAAAGAAAATATCTCCACACACAGCAAGAAGAATGGAGCCTGTTAGCTCCAAGAGGTCCTTCTGGCTTGGAAATATAAAAGGATATAGACAGACCCAAAATTATTTTAAAAAGTAATAACTAGGAATTTTTAAGTAAACTGTCTAAAGATTGGTGTCAAAGACAAAATTCTGTGCCACAGCATATTCTTCACTGTCAGTTTTAGAAACAACGTAGTGGCAGGCTAGGTGTAACCAACCATTTACCTTCCACGCACTGGCTTTCAGGCAGCCTTTGTCACCATCATCTTGCAGTCAGGCGAGGTCTCTTTGGCAAGATGACAAGACTATCTTAGACCTATGGGGTAGCCTAACCAGCAGTGCCATTATTACTCCTGACCATGGTTAAATATTGGCTTTAACCAGTGGCTTTAAACATTGAAAATAATTCTGATTTTAAATGGTAGCACTGTTTATTATATAAGCTAACAATTATATACATTTATAACAAACAACATATGTAAATGAGTAATTTACCTTCCATTCCTCCAAAAAAGATTCTACATTTCGTTAATGACAGCACGGAACAGCGGCTTTTGAATTATGCTCCTGGAGTCGTGGTGGAGCACCAGGCCAGCTTTCCACTGCCCCCTGACCGAACCCCTATTTTACCTGTTCATACACTGGGGTTTCATGGATAACATATCCATAAAAGAAGTTTACAAACCACACAACTCCCACCCTTTTAGAATTTCTGTATGTTACCTTGCCATCTTTGAGACACTGAGTAAAATTTAAATTCAGAATGTACATTAGTTAAAAAAAAAAAAATAGAAGAACTAGTTGAACAGCTTCTGCATTCTCTTTGTCCATTAAGAAAGACTATTCAGCAGAGAACATAAACAAGATCTTTGAGCTACTTAAAACTACAGAAACTATAGTCAAAACACATGAGAAACATCTAGTCTATTTACACACAGAATATATACACATTACTTACAATCACTTACTGGATTCTTTATATCTGCTAGGCAACACATTAGCCTAAATTCTACACACATTTAAACAGAAGTGTGTTTCAATTGTTTTATACTTTCCATGTTCTGACAAATTCTTCCGTTAGACTAAATCTAGAGAGAAACATTTGGATTCACCCCCCCATTACTTAATGCTCCTTCTTTAATTATATTTATCAGCCACTGAAAAATCCAAAAATTAAATAAGTAGAAATACTGCATATGTGAAAGCAATCTTGTCATTTTAAGCAGTGCAACAGGAGTGACCTGACAAGCCCAGAGACAAACTGTAGGAGGGATTCAGGTCTTGCCCATCAGGGCCATGCAATTACCACCATCTGGAGGAGCTGCTTATTCCCTCTCTGACATCTAGGCTGTGAACTTTATTTTCAGTGACACTACCTTTGAAGAATGAATTAGTAAAGAACAAAGCTGATTACCTCTTAAAGAATAAAATCATTTCAGAAAACAGAATAAGCTATATCAGATACATTTTAATTATTTTTTCCAGGAGCTGATAAGGGCTGCCTCCAGAAATCAACATTCTTTCATTTCAGCTCTGTAACTGATTTTAAAAGTGATATAATTTGCAGGGGTCTGGGATCTTGGCCCAGAAATTTTCCATGTAATCACTTAACTAATCTATGCAGGACTCAAATCCATGATTTGATCTCATCATTAAATCCAAAATGTATTCTCTCTCCCAGTCTTGGAGTAGTTTTGGTAAAATTAAGAATACACAAAGTCTTAGTCTATTAGATATTTGTCCAAACTCTATCCAAAAGAACAAACACTAATCTACAATTCAAATAAAAATGATCTGAATTTTTTAAAATAATCATTTATATCTATATATCCCTTATAGTAATTTAAAAAGCTGAGATGCTATAACTCAATTTGACTTCCTAGAGAGAAATGCTCTATTACATTACATCTTGCTAAATTACAATAGTCCCCAACCTTTTTGGCACCAAGGACCAGATTCATGGAGGACAATTTTTCCATGGACCGGGGGGAAGGGGACATGTAGCTGGCAGCCAGGTCCCTAACAGCCCATGGACAAGTACTGGTCCACAGCCTGGCAGTTGGGGACCATAGTGCTAAGAGATTTGGAGCCAAATTTAATGAAAGCTCTTTGGTGAAATATTAAATAAATAAAAGGCTCACATCTCTACTGCAGGGGAAAAAGGAATCTAGGCAATAAACAAAAGACTATTAATAAAAATATATGCAGTTTACTACAGTGTCTTGTCATATGGCAGGGTGGCAGCACAAGAGTGTTTAATCTACGAAAGTAACACAATTATATTCATGCCTTAAAATTTAGAAAGCAAACAAGCTACCTTTCCCAAGTGTGAACATATTACTCTTTGTATAAACACAACTATGCTTTTCTAGTGTTTAAATTTAAAACATTACAGGATATCCAAGCTACCAATGGTTTGGTTTTCCTGAATACAGAGGGAAGCCAGAGTTGGAAGCACACTCACCTCAAAATTAAAGGGTGAAAAAACCAAAGTCAAATTCCATTTCTAGACCTGTGTTCCAAAGGTTATTAAGAAACTGGAATCAGGAGTCAGATTTCAAGATGCCAAGATTTCAAATGTGCAATTCATTTTATTTTTATATAAAAGATGAATCTAATTTAACATCTGCTATTCAGAATACAAAATTTAAATCTTGATGTGAACTGAATTCTTACTTTTAAGGTGAACTTCCAGTCCTTTCCATTCACAAATAGGACTTGATTTATTAAGTTTCCTGCTTTGTATCTCCAGAGTTGATCAAAGCACATTTTCTTAGTACAATCTGTATTGTTCCAAGTGTTTTTATAAACATCTCTTTTGAGAGTTTACAGGAGTGATCCGAAATCACATCCAAGGTTTCATCCTATGAGTCAGTTATTCTTAAAAGGAAATAGAATCTCTCTCCGTTGTTATCACCTTTATTTCCCTGTCTATCCCAAGTCCAATCTAATCTGTCACGATTTTTTTTTAAAAAAATCATTGGCAGGATTGTCAGCAGATAATTACTAGTATTAAATACCAGACAAGGCAAAAAAACAAAGAAAAAGCATAAGTTCATTACCTGGACATGAAAATTACAGGACTACGCCATATCTGAACTTTTATAAATGTCCCTTTGCCAATAAGGATAACTCTCGAGGTTTGTCAACCATCCAGCCTTACGCTGGTAACTCCTAAATCTGTATTTCCTGTCCTCATCCGGGGCCCAAACAATCCATCCAACTGCCGGCTGCACGTGGCCATCGTATTCGTTCATTCATACATACTGATGCCATGTTCAGTCTGCATGGGCTCTGGAGAGTCACAGCAAAGAAAATAGTCCCTATCCTCTTAGGGCTTCTAGTAGTGAAGGACGCCAAGTCAATCAAATAGTCACAAAAGTATATAACATACAAACTGAGTAGCCCATGTCCCCGAGTAAGCTGATCTAAAACTGAGCCCGGTTTACTTGCTGCACGCAGCCTGTTCACCCCTGAACCCTGTTGTTTGACAGAAACAGTGCTGTTGCGGGTTACCAAAGCTACAGACGTGAGAGGCATTCCTGACCTTTGACTTCTTTCTCAGATTTTCTCAGTCTCTGGGTCTGGCAGGTATTCAGAGTAGATGTGAACAGATGGCTCTGTCAGAACAACCCTTCCCCACTTCTAGAAACTCTCAGTGATGGTGGTAGAGAGCTTCCAACAAAGACCCCAGAGCAAGCCAAGAGTGCTCCTGGGGCTGGGTGTGGTGGCTCACACTTGTAATCCCAGCACTTTCAGAGGTCGGTGGATGGCTTGAGGCCAGGAGTTTGTGACCAGACTGTGCAACACAGAGTGATGGCATCTATTTACAGTACCAGCTACCCAAGAGGCTGAGCTGGGAGGATTGCTTGAGCCCAGGAGTCTGAGGCTGCAGTGAGCTATGACTGCACCACACTAAAGCCTGGGCAACAGAGTGAGACCCTGTCAAGAAAGGAAGAGAAGAGGAGAGAGGAGAAAGAGAAAGGAAAGAAAGGAGTGCCCTGGAATTTTAAAAACCAAGGCTGGGAGTGAGAAGCTCTTTCCCTCCTCTTGATTGGAGAGTGTGAGGATGACCCGTGCTCCATGATAATGACCACCACTTCTAATCCCTCAAGTCCCTAAAGCTGTCCTGGCTACTGCATTTCATTCCTTTTGCAACCTTCTCCAGTAATCTTCCAATTAATCCCCCTTTAACTTAAGATAGTTTGAGGGAGGAGTCCTGGCCAGTACCCCCTCAACATTTCCAGCCTCTGACTTTTCCTCTCTACCACCGGTGTCCCGGTTCAGGCCCTCAGCAACTCTCACCTGGATTAACGCAACAGCCCGATGGGTTGCCTGTCCCCAGTGCTGCCCCTCACATCCAGCGTCCACAGCACAGCACCCAGAGTGACCACCTCACTCCCCCTGCTGGGCTCTTCAGTGGCTCTCCATCACTGAGGACAAAATCTAAATCTCTTAACAAGACACATCCAACTTTCTATAATCAATCCTGCTCTCCAGCCAAGTAACGGTTACCCCTTGCCTCACATTTGTTATGTCCTGACCATACAGAACTACTTGGGTTTGGGCTTAAACACACTCACAGGTACGCACACACCATGCGAAACTGATTGGTAAGCAGGACGTTTTTCTTTCTGAAAGCTTTGAAAACCTGGAGAAGTTAAAGAAAAGTGGTTTTCTTGAGGCTCCCTTCTAGGCATCAAAGTCATCACACCTATGTCTCCATTTTATTGCAGCAACAATCCTAAATACGGCTGCTGTGAGATACCTGGTGCCAGCGTACGTGGCACACACGGCAACAAGTAACTGGAAGAGAGAATCGCAGACTGTAACAGAAAGGTCTGATCACCCACCCATGTTTGTTGACTGAGCACCAGTGGCAACTCTTCATGAGGCATTCTCACCCACACAGAGGAGAGTGCCCCTCCACCCTTCTGTGTACTTCCACTATCCTCTACGGAAGCTTTCAGCATGGCATGCGAGCTCTTGCTCCTTAAGGATAGGACCACATTCCTCTTACCTCTGGATCCCCAAGCCCTGCCAAATGATTAGTACATATTAGACACTCATAAATATTCACAGAATGATGCATGCATTCTAAGGTAGGCAGAACATTGAAAGACATCATTCTGATTTAAGAAGAAAAAAAGCACACTGAATGTCAGTTAGGAAACTTAGTCTTCTCACATTGAATTAGATGAGAATATTTGAAGACTCAAAAGATGTTAATACCACTAACCCATTGTATTGTTAACCAAGCGACCATTTAATTTTGCGCAAAATTTTAAAATGGGAGATGTCTAGAAATAAGTTATGATTTTTTAACTTTTAGAAAATTTCTAATAGAAAGAAAACTGTACAAGGAACCAAAACAAACTGGTTAATTAGACTCCATCAAAATTAAAAACTATTTGCTTCAAAGAACATCAAGAAAATGAAGGCAATCCAAAGAATGGGAAAAACATTTTATAATTTACATGTATCATATCAATACATGTTAAAGATAGGTGTACGTGTGTATATATCCAGAATACATAAAGAACTATTAAAACTCTACAGTAAAAAGACAACCCAATTTTAAAAATGGGCAAAGAAGTTGAATAGGCATCTCTCTAAAGAAGATATGCAATGCCAACAAGCAAATGAAAAGATGTTCAGTATTATTAGTCATCAGGGAAATGCAAATCGAAACAAGATACCTCTTCACACCCATTAGGATGGCTACTATGAAAAACAAACAAACATGGAAAACAGTGTTGGCAAAGATGGAGAGAAAACTGGAAACCTCGAACATTGCTGATGGGAATGTAAGAGGTGCAGCCACTTTGGAAAACAGTCTAGCAGTTCCTCAAAAAGTTAAACACAGAGTTAACATATAATCTAGCAATTCCATTTCTAGGTATATACTCAAAAGAAATGAAAACATATATCCACTCAAAACCTTATACACAAATGTTCACAGCAGCATGATTCATAATGGCTAAAAAGTGGAAATCACCCAAATGATGATGATAAATAAACAAAATATGGTATATCCATACCATAGAATAGTATTCTGCAATAAAAAGGAATAAAGTTTTGATATAAGCTACAACATAGATGAACCTCAAACCCATGCTAAGTAACAGCCAGACACAAAAGGTCACACATTGTATGATCCTATTTGTACAGTATGTCCAGAATAGGTATATCCACAGAGAGAGAAAGCAGATTACTGGCTGCCAGAGGCAAGACAGAGGGAAGAACAGAAAGTAACTGCTAATGGGTGCGGGGTTTCTTTTAGAGGTGAAGAAAGTGTTCTGGAATTAGTAGTGATCGGTGTGCAACTCTGTGAGTATACCAAAAATCACTGAATTGTATACTTTAAAAGGATAAACTTTAGGGTATGTGAATTATATCTTAATAAAGCTGTTATTTTTTAAAATGGCTGCACAAAGTCATATAATAGCACCTCCGGGTGCAGAGGCCCGGCTGAATCACCCTGCCTGTTACTGGATAATCTGTCGTAAAAACACACAATCTGTTCAAACAAGGAAATAATTTATTTTCCTACCAATAAATCCCTACAGCAGCCAACCATAAAACCAAATCCATAATAAAAAGAGGAAAGAACAAAAGAGCATGCAATTCACAATTAGCTGGCAGGTATGGAATGGGATTAACCAAAGACTGTACAAAGAAAAATGTTTATCAGAACTGTTCACTTCCCTTTGATTACACTGATTTAAACAAGTCAAAGTCCTTTTAACTCATGAAAAAATGTGCCAGCTTCGTTATTAGCACAGAGCAAGGAAAAACAAGCATTCTCTCCTCTAACCAAATTAACATCACGTAGAAGGTCTGTTTGTACTTGGCAGTCATGAATCTTTCATCTGAGAGCTCTGCTAAATTAAACAAGCCTATGCTGTATTGAACACGGTGAGCCAGACACCCTGGCAGACTCCTAGACTTCATCAGTTGATGGTGAAGAACACTGGAAGTAAAGAGGATGGTGAGAATGGTGGTGGTGCTGGTGTTGCTGGGGATAAAGTAGCTTGATCTTCATTCTTTGCAACATTTCAACATCTGCAACAATGGAAATGTGCTAACAACACCTTTGTCTGTCAAAGACAGCGTAGAATTTGGAGCCAGAGAGACCTGGATTCAAGGCACAGATTTTTCAGGGGTTTCATTTGTTGTTATTGTTTTTTAACCTACTAGTTGCATGCCCAAGGAAAAATTTCACAGTCTCACTGAGCCCTTCTAGTCTCTAAACTGAGGTAATTACTTATATCCTCAAAGAACTGTTGTGAGAACAAAACGAGGTAGTGCACACAAAGGGCACAGCACAATCATCAGGTATATGCCCACCATAAAAATCTTCGCTGCTCTCCACTCTTCATTTTAGAGTTTACATCAGAATATATGTCATGGGCATCGGCCATCCTTCTACCCAAGGACAGTCACACAACTGAAGATCCTACGAAGATTTCATGTTAAATAAATCATTCCCCTCCACCCACCAGCCACCCCATAGAATTGAAGGTAAGAAAGCCATGAATAAAGTCTTTTAAATGTATTAAATCAGGGCACGACACAAAGCATTCATTCACCTAAGAGATATTTAAGAGCATTGAACTGAACGAGACACACCAAGAGAAACACTTACTATTAGAGGGAAATGCATATTTTGCAGTGCAGTAATTGGTAACCTTTCTATAAAGATTGATGCAATCTGATTATAATTCCCAAGTGTCAGCAATCAGTTCTTAAGGTAAAAGAAAAAGGAAGTGGGATGGTTTCAAGCACTCCAGAAAAGACGTAGGAGGATATCCTTTCCCACTGACAGCAATTAATGTTTGAGTGATGGCTGCTAGAACGTTCAGACTCAAAAACTTCGTTACATTAGAACCGACTGAAATATATTTAAACCCATTTACTGGGTTCAACCTATACAAACACTTAACCCTCACCTGGATCTAGGTGTCCTCTCTGAGCAAACTGAAGAAGGAAGAGCTTGTGTGAAATTCCAATATTTGTCACTGCATAGCTGTAAGGGAGGGAACAATAGTTCTCAGCCATATTCCCATGTTGAATGTCTATTTAAAGACAGTATCTAGACTCTGCAGTAAGAGAGTCAGACTCCTCTTGCCCAGCTCCCCAACGCTAGGCGAAACTCCTAGGGTTAGGAAAGGAGGAAATTTCTCAAGGAGGATGGGACATTCAGAGATTAGGGACGTCCCTCGGGAGTTTCATTGAGCACTGAGCTCATTACAGAACTTACGGCCCAAAGCTACTGTTCTCCCCTCCCCTTTCCAAAACTCTACCCTTAAGACTGAGTTAATAATGTCCCTTGAAGAGACCAACTCAGTTACGGAAGCCCTGAGTGTTGGCTTTGCTAGGAATCTATTATCTACACCGCATACGAGCACTTTAATTTGTTTTCCTCCTACTATAGTTCAATACTCTCATCCTGATCATAAAACAGTTTCAACTGAATATTCTACTGTCACAAATGCTGAATATGAAGACAGGACTTTTCTCCTCTGCCCAACTTTCCAATCAAATGACCACTTACCCTGCCAGTCTAAACTTTAAGCTTTATGACTAAAACAGGAAGAAACTGTTGCAAATGCACAAAATCCAACCCATTAAAGATGTAAAGAAAGTTTTAAAATCTTCTGTTTTAAGTACAGTATAAAATTTTTCACAAATGCAGCTAAGAGGAGAAATAAATACTACAGCCTTAATTTTAATTAAAACTTCTTTTAATTACTACTAATAACTCCACACTTTCCAGGAATATTTTTAGGATCAAGGTTTTAAAGCGTGCAATTAAAGAAATTAACTCATCATTAAAATGAAAACTACCATATAAGCGAATTCCTGTATTGTCACAGAAAAGAGATTCAAGAACCCAACACTCTTGTTTATTTTAGAAAACAAATGCGAGATTCTACCTCTAGCCACAATAAGACATCAGAGGGAAAAGTCCAGGAAAACCTCATTAATTCAGACCCTCCTAATGAAGACTCAATACTATCCTTTCACGTCTGCCTAGATTTAACTTTGGACTATTTATTAGGAAATGGGTTGCTAGGCAAATTAAAGTGCAAATAAAAATTGCTAGAGGATTATTTAATCGATTTAAAAATTTTTACATGCAAATGCTGCCAAAATACTATAGCTCATGCACTCTTTACAATCCCATATTCCAATGGAAACAAAGTGGATGAAACCAGAGACCCAATCATTGCTTAAATCTGTTAGATAATTGTTCCGTTCTCTCTGTTTAGTTTGGCTGCGAAAAACTGGTTCAGGAGTCAGGAAAGCTTAATAGGCAGGATACTGGACAAAGATTTATACATTATTCTCAAGGGCTGGCAATCTATTCCTCTACTTTTGTTTTTAATAAATGCCACAACATACAATTAAAATACAGTTCAACTTATCGCCATTAGAATTAAAAATATATTTTGGGGCATTCATTTTATCCTTATCTTCAAATAACATAATTGTGAAAAATATTCTCATGTCTATACCAAGAAACATAAACAGGATTCTTTAGGAAGATCTAGTATCCTACCTAGTTTAGATGAACCGTGTTAAACAGGACTCTTTAAGAACATCTAGTATCCTATCTAGTTTAGACACTTACTTTGCCCTTAACAACAACAAAAACAAACAAAAAAGCAGATTCAGAAAATAAATGGGGTATAGTCCAAATCAAAATTCCAAACAAAATGTCATAAAATGTTATGGTAGCAAGTGTCACTACAATTATGCATGTCTAGTTTTAGGTACGTATAAAAATCACAGATGCTAGTTTTCTTATCCAAATTTAAGGCACTTTTCATTTACGTCTTAATGCTGACTTAACAATGACAGTATCATACACCAACCATTAATTCCTTCAAAAACGATGTGGGTGTTTGCTGTGTATGTGCCAGGTATTGTATTAGGTGCTAGACGTAAACTGGTGAATGAAACACCAGTTGGACCACTTGGTCCCTGCTCTGGTGGTTACTGTCAACAATGTTAACTTGGAGTGAAAAGAAAAGCACCCACATTAAAGGCAATCTATACAAGAAGATGATGTATTTTATACCTAGGAAAAAAAGGTGACCTTTTACTGGCCTTTTTTTGTTTTTTGGTGACAGGGTCTTGTTCTGTTGCCCAGGCTGGAATGCAGTGGTGCAATGATAGCTCACTGCAACCTCAAACTCCTGGCTCAAGCAATCCTCCCTCCTCAGCCTCCCAAGCAGCTGGGACTACAGGCACACACCACCACACACCTGGCTCAGTTTTAAAAATTTTGTAGATACAGGGTCTCAATATTGTACCCAGGCTGGTCTCAAACTCCTGGCTTCAAGTGATCCTCCTGCCTCATCCTCCAAAAGTGCTAGAATTACAGGTGTGAGCCACCATACCCAGGTTAATTGGTTTTTTATATTAAGTCCAGGAACAAACCATAGACAATGTCAGTCGGTATCTGCTAACCTTCCTTAAGTAACTCTTGTCTGAATGAAATAAAATCTGAAGCAAATACGAAATTAGAAATGACACTTGTATCAGAAACTGGTAAAATCTTTGGGACAGAAGAGATTTAATATCAATATATATATGTTTACATGTGAATGCATATTCACATAATTCAAGAATATTACGTTATCATCCGAGTTTGTAAATCATATTCTATTAATATATACTATCCTGCAATTGGTACCCATGTTTGAAAGATGTTAAGCAATTCCTAAAACTCCCCCGTAAGTGAATAAAAAACAAAGGTATTGCTCTCTAAGGAGGAAAACTTTCAGCACTCAAAACAGTAACAGCTGACCAATGACATTTAAATATTTCTAATGAATTAATCACGGCAACACCTTAAAACAAAGAACACATTTTAACATTTTCATCACATTTAAAGTTCAACAGTGTCTCATTTATGCATGAGAAAGAACCACAGGTATGTTCTCAATAAGAAAATTCTGTAGTAAGAATATCAAATGATACATGTCTTTGAAAACATAAAACGTATATTCCAATCAAAAACCTTGCTATCTCAGAAAAAAATACTATTTTTTTCTATTTGATTGGCAAAGATTAAAAAGTTCAACAAGTTACATACAGAAGAACGCAGAGCAAGATGGTGGAATAGGACTCTCCAGTGATCGTGCTCCTGCAGAAACATTAACTTGAACAACTACCCATGAATGAAAATACCCTCACAGAGCTAATAAAAACAGGTGAGAGATCACAGTACTGGTTATAGCACAACAATGAGGAAAAAAACGCATCAAAGAGGGTAGAAAGGACAGTTTTACATTACCCGTGTTGCCCGCTCCCCAACCCCCAGGCAGCACATGTGGAGAGAGATACCATCCACGTGGGCAAAGAGAGGGAAGTGAGCATAGGACTTTGCCTTGGACCCTGACGCCAGGCCCACCACGGTGAAACCCAGCACCATGCCGACCCCCCATGGCCCCTGATTCTAAGCCAGTACCCAGGGACTGAGCCTCCAGACCTGTCCCAGCACCAGGGCGACACCTACAGCCCCTGTGCCACAGACTCCACCTCCAGTCCACATCACCACCGGCCAACTGCACATCCTTGGGCTTTGGAAACTCTCAGTGGCAGGTAGGTGTTAGCAGCCGCAGGCTTCAAGCAACCAAATTGGAAAGAAAGAAGTTCAACTGTCCCTGTTTGCAGATGACATAAGCTTATATATACAAAGCCCTAAAAATTCTACCAGAAAACTGTTAGAATGAATAAACAAATGCAGTAAAGTTGTAGGGCACAAAATCAACACACAAAAATCAGTAGCATTTTTATACCATTAACAGCGAATTATGTGAAAAAGAAATCAAGAAAACAATCCCATTTACAATAGCTACAAGATAAAAATAAAATACCTAGGAATAAACATAACTAAGGAGGTGAAAGATTTCTACATTGAAAACTATAAAACACTGATCAAAGAGAAAACAACACAAATAAATGGAAAGATTTATGGATTTAAAAAGTTAATACTGTTAAAACGTCCATACTACCCAAAGCGATCTACAGATTCAGTGCAATTCCTATCAAAATACCAGTGACATTTTTCACAGAAATAGAAAAAAAAAACCCTAAAATTTGTATAGATGCACAAAAGACCCTGAATAGCCAAAGCAATCCTGAGTAAAAACACAAAGTTGGAAGCATCACACTATCTAATTCAAATTGTACTACAAAGCTACAGTAACCAAAACAGCAGGACACTGGCATTAAAAACACACACACACAGACCAATGGAACAGAACAGAGCCCTGAAATAAATCCACGCACTTACGGTCAACTGATTTTCAACAAAGGTGCCAAGAACAAACAATGGGAAAGGACAGCCTCTTCAACAACTGATGCTGGGAAAGCTGGATATCCACATGCAGAAGAACGAAATTAGACCCTTACTCACACCACCTACAAAAATCAACTCAAAATGGATTAAAGACTTAAATGTAAGAACTGAAACTGATACTACTAGAGGAAAACATAGGGGGAAAGTTTCATGACATTGGTCTGGGCAATGATTTTTGGATATGAACCCCAAAACACAAGCAACAAAAGCAAAAATAGACAAATGGGATCACATCAAACTAAAAAGCAAAGAAAACAATCAACAGAGTGAAGAGACAACCTACAGAATGGAAGAAAATATTTGCAAACTATACATGTGATAAGCGATTAGTATCCAAAATTTATGACTCAAACTCAATAGCAAAAAAACAAATAACCCAATTAAAAAACGGGCAAAGGACCTTAATAGACATGTCTCAAAAGAAGACATACAAATGACCAACAGGTATATGAAAAAATGCTCAACATCACTAATCATCAGGGAAATGCAAATTAAAACCACAATGAGGTATCACCTCACTCCTGTTAGAATGGGTATTATCAAAAACACAAAAGGTAACAGATGTCGGTGAGGATGTGGAGAAAAAGGAACCCATGCATACTGTTGGTGGGAATGTAAACTAGTACCGCCATCATGGAAAACAGTATAGAGGTTCTTCAAAAGCTTAAAAATAGAACTACCATATGATTGAGCAATCATATTGTTAAGGAGATATCTGAACTCCTGTTTACTGCAGATTATTCACAGCAGCCAAGATATGGAATCAACCTAAGTGTCCATCAACGGATGTAAGAAAATGCGGTGTATATATACACAATGGATAGCATTCGCCATAAAAAAGAAGGAAATCCTGCCATTTGCAACGACACAGATGAACCTGGAAGACATTATGTTAAGTGAAATAAGCAAGATAGAAAGATAAACACCGCATGATCTCACTCATACATGAAATCTAAAAAAGTTGATCTTGCAGAACTAGAGAGGAGAATGGTGGTTACCAGAGGCTAGGCAGTTGGGAGGGAAGTCCAGGGTATTGCAGAGATGTTGGTCAAATACAAAATTACAGTCAGAAGGAATAAGTTCAAGAGATCTATGGTACAGCATGGAGACTATAGTTAACGATAATATATTGTATTCTTAAAAAAATGCTAAAAAAGCTAAGAAGGTGGATGTTAAATATTTTTATCACAAAAATGATATCTATGTGAGGTAACACATATCTTAATTAACTAGATTTAACCATTCTACAATGCATATATACTTCAAAACATGCTATACACAATATACAATTTTATCTGTCAATTTAAAATAAATAAATAAATAAATTTGGGGAAAAAATTAAAAACACATTAAAAAAAAGATTAATAAAACTCAGTGTAGGCAAGAGTATGGAAAACAGGACTCTTGTGGACTTTAGGTAGGGGTATAAATTAGTAGTCTTTATAGGACAGGCAAGCCACATGTACCAACATTTAAAATGTGTATAATATTTGACCAAGCAGTTACATGTCTGAGAATAAACAAGAATGCAATGATATAAGTAGAGGGTTGATCAGCACATCATTATCTACAAGAAAGGAAAACTACAAACAATCTAAAAGGTCACTAAAAGAGTGTTTAAAGTATAGTGCCTCTAAAGAATGGGAATTTTATGCAGTCAGTAAAATGATCGTGTATGATCATGCATGTCTTTTCCAACTCCCGAACAGAGATGTACAAAACATATTATTGCATTAAAAAAAGGCCACCATATATAGTGTGTACCAATGTATTTAAAATTTTGTATATAAATACTTCTATATTCATAGATAAGTTTCTGTAAGTATATTCACCAAAATATTAACAGCAGTCATTTCTTGGTGGTAGGAGTTGGCTGCTTACTTTTGTCACTATGTCATTTTATATTGATGGAAGTTTTTCTATTATAATAAGAAAACATAACAAATTTTTATTTAAGCAAAAGTATTGGCATCTCACCAAAAGTGGCTTCAAATTCTTTAAACTTCCTCTGTTAAAAAGAAAGTATTCATTGAATGTTGCAATTATATATTATATATAACCACCAAAAATAGCTTATGGGTTTCTATCTACCAGATTTCCTTCTCAGTGCTATGCTTTAAAACAATGTGATAACGTGAATTTAAAGATTAGAGTCAAAGAGGCATAAAAAGCCAAATGACCTTATTCAAACAGCCCATGTTCCTGGCATCCACCTTAAGAATCCAAGGTTCTATGAACCTAAAAACACTCCGAAAACAATCTCCCTGTTATCCTCTTATACCTTAAGAAGCAAGCTATGGAGAGGAATTTAAGGAAAGGAAAAACAAAAAGGAAACTTCCTTTTCTTAAAAGAATCAAATGATAAAAAAACTTACCTCCGTAAAATATTTAATTATTTTTCTGTCTTACATTCTCTTTCTTAGCACCTTTATTGTGAACCTGGGGGAAAAAAAAGTAAAAATTACTTTATCTAAATTGTTCAAGAACCAAGAAATAACTATATTCAACAAACGCGTTGGAACACTGTAGCAGGTAACAGGACACTAGGCTCAGAGCATCTGCCTCTGAATTCCAGCTCTACCCCTTCCTGGCTAGATGACCTTGGGCAAGTCATTTCACCTGTGTGTGCCTGTTTCCCCATATGTATAATAATAGTACCCAATTCGTTCGATTGCTGAGGATTATATGAAATAATCCACATCAGGGACTCTCAAACAGTTCCTAGAACATAAGATGTTCAATAAATGTTAATTATTTGTATTATTTTTTTAAGCTATCCATTTTTCTGGGAATTATTTTTATTATTATAAGCTCTTACCATATAATAAATCTGTCTCTCACCACCTCCACCATTAATACATAATAATAAAGTATAATAAATATAGTTATTATTACTATTATTTTAAAAGGGCATAATCCTTGCCTTCCAGGGGCTTACAGTGTACTGGGTGAGATAAGAGTTACCCAAACACAAAATATAAGGCAAAAAAGAAAGATTGAAGTCAATTATTCATTCATTTATTGAACAAATATCTGAATGTCTAATCTTTGCCAGGTATTTTGCTGGCTGCTAGGCATTCTCTGGTGTACAGGACAAACGGTTTCTCTCCTCACAGAGTTTCCAATGCGCTGAGGCCCACGCCGTGTGACATAAGCTACATGAGCAGACAGACACTGTTTTCTACTGGCTTGGGGGCATTACATATCTGAACTGTAAGAATGAGGAAGTAAAACATTCTGGGTGGAAGGGATGGTGTTCCAGGAAACGCAGGACCTGTGGGGACTGCTAAGTAGCATCACTGTTAGGGTGCACCCAGGAAGAAATAGGTAGTAAGGCCAGAAAGCAGGAGGGAGGCCTCGAATGCCAGGCTGAATTTGCCCTCTGTTCTCAAGAACATTGGTTATCCTGCTCAAATTGAACAAAAGCTTAGTTTTAACTTCAGTCCTAGTATCTTTTGATTGTTTCTCCTCCTGGTTTCTTTCTTTCCTTGTCTTCTGAAAGACAGAGGAGTAAGAGTGGGACAAGAAAAAGGGAGCAGTACCCTCAGCCTATGGTGGGAGTAAATGAGTGTTAAGTGATGAGTTTGACAGGTTTTCTCTTTTAACCCCTCCAGCATTCTTACAAAGACTGTATTGTTCCTTTTACAGATTAAGAAACTGAGGCTCGGAGAAGTCAAATAGATTTTAAGTTCATAAATTTAACATCTTGACTTTTTAGAAGATTTTTTTTTCCTGAAACTAGAGAAAATGATTCTAAAGTTCACATGGAAAAATAAACAAGCAAGAATTGCCAAGAAAATGAAGAGCAACAAGGGGAAACTAGTTTTAAAAGATATTTAAAATGTTTATAAAATCAATAACGTGGTACTGGTATACGAACAGAATGAATAGAAAGTTTAGAGATGTACCCCAATACACCCAGAAATAGAATAGAATGCAAAATTTAGAGATGTACCCAATACACCCAGAAATTCACAACACAGTAAAAGTATATTCAAAGATAGAATAGAATGCAAAGTTTAGAGATGTACCCCAATATACCCAGAAATTCACAACACAGTAAAAGTATATTCAAAGATGGACTCTGAAACAAATGGCTAAAGATAACTGGTAGCCATACGGAAAAAGATACAGGTGACTCTATACATCACTCTGAACACCAGAATAAATTCTAAATGAACCAAATATTTAAGTATAAAAATGAATCCATAAACAGTGCTAAAAGAAAACATGGGCAAATTCCAGAAATCTTGGAGGTCAGACACCATAAAAGATTAACATTAATTATATAAAATTTAAAGAAAACCAGATGTAAGCCTTCTTTATACCAAAATACATGAAAGTAGATTTAAAAAACAAATGACAAACTGGGAGAAACTGCAACTCACATCACAAAAGGCTAAACTAATCTATTAATTCCTAGAAATTGATAAGAAAAAATAATCCAAAAGAAAAATGTGCAAAGGGCATGAACAGATAATTCATAGAAAAAAACACAAATAGGCATTAAGCTTAAGAAAAGATGCTTGGCCTCATTCATAATGAAAGCAATGCACATTAAAACTACACTGAGCTATCATTTCCCATTTATCAGACTGATACAAATCCAGAGGTTGGTAAACAGTTTGTTGGAGAGGTTATGGAGAAATAAGTACTCTCATATATTACCTGTGGGAGTTCAAAATGGTACCACCCTGAAGGAGGTAAGTATTTATTAAAATTATAAATGCAACACCCACTGACCCAGGAATCCCATTTCTGGGAGTATACCCCACAGATGTGCCGGCGCATAAACAAAACAGTATGTGTACAAGATTATCTACGGGGGGCGGGGACAAGACAGAATTAGCAATCAGACCTCTCAAGCCTTGTGTTCTCTATGAAGATTTTATCTACACAAAAAGAATTTTTAAACATTAAGAGTAACTCACAGAAAGAAGAGAAAGAGAACTACCTACATAAACCAGAGTCAAAAATCAAACAAGCATTAAAAAAAGAGGAATTTTTTTTGAAATTAGATATTGACAAGCAATTTTAATGCAACCATCACTATGAGACAATGTGTTTTTTCCCCCTCAATCGGCCAAAAAGCATACTATAATAATCTATAAAAAAGCTATTTGGAGGGGTGAGCAATTGAGAGAATAGAATGGTACAATCAGAAGGATGCTCTAGTCCAGTGGTTCTCAAAGTATGGTCCATGGATCAGCAGCATCGGCATCACATCATAACGTGTGAACAATGCAAATTCTCAGGCCCCAGCCCACGACTACTGAATCAGAGACTCTGGAGGAGTAGGCTGGCAACCTTGCAATACACACTCCAATTTGAGAGCCACAGATCTGGTCTGGTAGTTCTCATATATGTTCATGTGCATCACAATGGGTATCAGGGTTGGGGAGGGCAGGATCTTGTTAAAATGCAATTCTGATTCAGTTGATCTGGTGTGGGCACCAGAGTCTGCATTCAAACAAGCTTCAAGATGCTGCTGATGTGCTGATGGTTTGGGGACCACGCTTTGAGAAGCAAAGTTGAAGTCCACCTGGGGAAGAAGCTACGCAAACAGTCTTCATGTGGTTGAGTTTGCTGTGACACCGGCACTCAGTATCAGACAGAAAAAATCCTTACACAGGTTTCCTGGATAAGGGATACCATGGAACTAGCTTCCCATATAAACTGTGTACTTCACGCAGAACATGTTGTCAAATATATTTCTTATTAAAACAATAATAACTATGAGTCATGAAAATCCAATTTCTCATATGAGAAAATTTTCATTTATATGTGGACCGACAAGCCTTCCATAATGACCGAAAAAAAAAAAAAACCCACCAAAAAACCATCTTCATACAACTGCCTGGTTATATTATCTGATTAACTTTACCTCAAACATATTAACCACATCATCTGCTCTCCATGAAAAATCACCAAGCAGTGTGTTTCCTTCTAAACATTTTCAAAAAAATGGTTCTTATATTTACAAACATTGATTCTCTATTTGTTTTACATGGGGGGAATCTCTCTACAGGACTCTTCTGAGTAAAGAATTCTAGTTTAAATGGAAGGGTCTAGAAATGTTGTATATCTTCATTTTGTAAGTCATCCTTTAGATAAAGTTTGTGGTGTTAAACACTGATTAACGTGCTAACATTTTCACAAATATTCCCTATGTCACTGAATCTAAGATGCCATCAATTTTAAGACACATTCCTAATTAATACACCACTAAGAAAACAGAAAAGTTGCCAATTAAACCACAACATGACAATTTTAAGATGTCATTCCATCTCAGATGTGCGTCTTAAAAATCAATGAAATATCTTCATTATAAATCACAGAGATATGTGCACAGTACATATTTTGGCAAGTCATTACTTATGTCTGTTTCCATAGCACCTTTCAAAAGTAACAAGCAACGAAAAATAAACATCTTAAAGCAAGAAGCAACTTATCCAACAAAAGGCAAAATAAACTTCCTTTTCAGTTTTAAACAAGAGTTGAAGAAATTTATGTTACTATGCAGCTACAAATGGTCTTGAGTTGAACTTTAACTCAATTTGCATTTTCCTCTATGTAGCAAGACCAGCAGAGTTTGAAAAGACAATTTCTAATAAATCATACTATGAGGTCTGATATGTGATTATAGGCAATTTTAATTTTCACCTTTGACACATCTGCATTTTCCAAATTCTCTAATATGGATATTAGTAACTAAAAAAGATTATTTAAAAAGTGATTACACTGATTTATATTTTAGTCAACTCAGACCTTTTCATTCTATACGTTATTAATGTCACTTCCCAACTCCTCCAAAGGACTGAAACTGTCCCCAAGGAGCATTTTTAATTATCAAAGATACTGGAGACAACACTGGCATTTAGTTTGGGGGCCAGGGTCTAGACTTCACACAATGCATGGGTGGGATAGATCTGTACAATCAAGATTCACCCTGGTCCCAAAAGTCTTTTGAATATCCAAATAGATCGAGCCCACCATAAATTGACATCACTTTACAACGCAATATTGAAGAGTTTTTACAAGAAATTATGGGGAAACTCCAGTAATGTAGGAGAAAGCAGCAAGGAAAGCTTAAATAGAATAAGGAAAAATTGTCTAAAAACCAATGATTACTTTCCCACACCACGCACTGTTAACAAAGGATTGCAATATCAAAATACTGAGCATATGTAAATGACTTAGATATTGAATTCCCAAATTTCAATCTTGTTAATATTTTATTATTACCAACAGTAAGTGCTAGGAAGCCGGTGTTGTCCCTTTAAGAAGCAGTACCCCAGGCCAGCGCGGTGGCTCAGGCCTGTAATCCTAGCTCTCTGGGAGGCTGAGGCGGGCGGATTGTTCGAGCTCAGGAGTTCGAGACCAACCTGAGCAAGAGCGAGACCCCGTCTCTACTAAAAATAGAAAGAAATTAATCGGATAACTAAAAATATATAGAAAAAATTAGCCGGGCATGGTGGTGCATGCCTGCAGTCCCAGCTACTCGGGAGGCTGAGGCAGAAGGATTGCTTGAGCCCAGGAGTTTGAGGTTGCTGTGAGCTAGGATGATGCCGCAGCACTCTAGCCCAGGCAACACAGTGAGACTCTGTCTCAAAAAAATAAAAAATAAATAAAAATAAATAAATAGCATGCTATGCTGTATTTACATGAGAAAGGAAGAATTCCAAAGAAACCAAAAGTGGTGACACAGGGATGGGAGGTTTGTTTATGAGGAGGAAGGCGAACTGGGCGGCTGGATGACAGCAGCGAGAACAAGACTTTCACTGTATGCCTTTTTTCTCTTTTAAACGTTGGCCCATATTACTGTATTAGTTACACACAAAAAAAATAATTCCATCTAGGGT
>CAUYSK010098102.1:0-14669 GCA_963575035.1 Avahi laniger | reverse complement strand
ATTAATTTCTTTCTATTTTTGGTAGAGACGGGGTCTCGCTCTTGCTCAGGCTGGTCTCGAACTCCTGAGCTCAGAACGATCCGCCCACCTCGGCCTCCCAGAGTGCTAGGATTACAGGCGTGAGCCACCGCACCCGGCCATGGGTTTGGACTTTTTTGAAGAAGATCAGGTGGAAACTCAAGAATATGACAGGTGATAGCACTCTGGGAGGCCAAGGCAGGAGGATTGCTTGAGCTCAGGAGTTCGAGACCAGTCTGAGCAAGAGTGAGACCCCATCTCTACTATAGAGAGAAATTAGCCAAACAACTAAAAATAGAAAAAGTTACCCGGCATAGTGGCCCATGCCTGTAGTCCCAGCTACCTGGGAGGCTGAGGCAGAATGACTGCTTGAACCCAGGAGTTTGAGGTTGCTGTGAGCTAGGTTGATGCCATGGCACTCTAGCCCAGGCAACAGAGTGAGATTCTGTCTCAAAAAAAAAAAAAAAAAGAATATGACAGGTGTCAGTGAACTTCAAAGAAAAAGACAGGAAGAGAATGGGGAGAAACCAATGAAGTGGAGCAGAGGGACAGAAAAAGATGTAGAAGAGGGAGGGTCTTGGAAAAAAGAAAGACTAAGAGTAGAAAGACTTGGGTGGGAAGAAAGAATGAAACATGTGTAGGTTTGTGCTAAAAGGCACAAAAAAAAGTTTCAGTGTTGACTCTCCCTGACCCCATGGGTGACCTAATAAGCTCTTCTTAAGACAGTTTCTTAAATAGAAGTAGAAAAAATACTATGGGATATGTAACCAGAGAGCTTGATAAAGGGAGAGACAAGATAGATGAATAAAATAAACACAGAATATCACAAAGCTTTTGAAATATCAAAATGGAAAATATCTGAACACCACCACCCACAAAGACAAAAGGATTTCATCTTCTACTGCCCACTCACCCTTCAGACAGTCTCCCATTGCTGCAATAACAAATCACAATTTAAATTTGTGGCTTAAAACAGCACAGATTGAGTCTCTTACATATTTGAAGGTCAACAGTCTGAAATGAATCTTACTGCGCTAAAATCAAGATGTTAGTAGGGCCGGTTCCTTCTGGAGGCTCCAGAGGAGAATCTGTTCCTTGCCTCTTTTAACTTCTAGAGGCTGTCGGCATTCCTTGGATCACGGCTGCATCACCCCAATCTTTTGTTTCTGTGATCACGCTCCTGACTCCTCTTCTAAGGATCCTTGTGGTTACTTTGGGCCCTCCTGGATAATCCAGTATAATCTCACCATCTCATGATGCTTAAATGATCATAGATGCAAAGTCCCTTTTACCAGGTAGCATAATCACAGGTTCCAAGAATTACGACATAGACATATTTAAGGTATTATCATTCTGTCTACTGTAAAGATGGCAAATATCTACTTTTTATGGTTACAAATATGCTATAAGGTATTCAAAACTGAGGCCAGTGACTCAGCATTTGCAGGACGTATGTTCTTAGGGAGCATGGTGATAGAAAAAGCAAATGGGAGCCCACTTGCTCAAGGCTTCTTGGGCATGGCTCCAGGTAAAAAAAGTAAAAAAAAAAAAAACAAAGCAAATGAACTAGGATTCAGGGGACCTGGGTTCTACTCCTACCACTGCCATTGGCTAGCTACATGACCTTGAGCAAGTCATCCCCCTCTCTGGAATTTCCTTGCCTGTGAAATTAACTCTTATCATTCTCTGATGATAAGAATTATGAAACAGTACTCTTCTTTCTTGTGATATAGGGCATGAATTTTTCCTTAAAAGTTAGCAGTTCATTCATTGTAATAGGAAGCAAAGTTTTCTCTTAGTAGCCAAATGGTCTGGGATTCCAGACAAATTCTGGGGCACTTTATGAAGCACATCACTTGGTCTCTGCAGTGTTGTCAGTCCGCACTTTGTGCATATCAATCACATCTCTTAAGAAAACAGTGGTCTGAGGTTTGTTAAAGATAAGACCTAAGAACTCTGTGTGAGTACAGCATCTTAAGCTTGTTCTCTCAAATAATATTTGAAACTATGATTTAAATACTATGTTCATTTACACAACAAGCATTCATTGAATACCCACTCTGTGCAAAGAACTGTGCTAGGCTGTTTCTGAACAAGCTTGGTTGTTGAGTATAATCAAGACTACTGTATCTGATAGAGTAAGTGGAACGCTTGAACATTACCAGTTAGCAAACAATGCAATAAGTGCTTATGAGGACTGAGTACAGGAATTAAGGCACTCAAGTTCTCTTACATCAAGTAATATCATACAATAATATAAGGCAACATATAAAACATGCCTTAAGATCATTTTCCCCCAGAGTTGTCATTTTCCTTTGTATTTGTAATTTATAAAACAAGTGTCAGCTTTCACGTCCCTTCTTTTCTAGGTATTGTTTATTCTAGTACAGGAATGTGAAAGCAGAAATTTTGATCTTACATTCTATTTTTCCTGTTATAAATAGTATGATATCATTTTTTAATTTTATAAAAAGTACACGTATGGTAATATGTCTGTTGGAACACTGAGGTGTACAGCTCAATTTCTACAATAGTAGTACACGTCTGTACCACCTGATAGCTGTGAGTAATAATCATAGCCATAAAGCATTTGTGAGATTTTAAGATTAAATTTTGACTCTTCTCTGACTCCCGCTGGAACTCGGGGAGGACTGTTAAACTTTTCTGCACTATGGTTTCTGGCCACATTTAAGTCTGGGCTTTCTTCCCTGCCCTGGCACAAATTAAGAGTGCTATGGCTTTTGTAGTTAAAGAGCCTTTGAAAACTTTCTATTTATTATATACAAGTCCACTAATGATCACTTTTTATGATATAAAAATGTGAGGGAGTTAATTTGGCACAATTACTGTAAGTCTCTGAAAACTAGTAAGTCTCAAAACATGACAAGTTAATTAATTTCCAAATTAGATACTAAATCGTCATTGTAGCTTCCCGAAAGTCAACAGGAAAGACAGATGCTAACGTAAGCACCCGGTGTAAGGTTATAATTTAACTAGTGGTTCACATTTTAGATGACCACATTCCTACACAGAAAAGGAAATGTTTGCTCAACAGTTTTATCTGTTTTTGTTCCTTGCTTGGGATTCGAAGGGATTTACAATTGAGAAGCAATATTGTTCTAACCCCAGCTACTTTCTTAAACTTTAGAAAGTGTATCGAAGGTGGTAGTCTGATGATATGGTTATAGTCCTTTACGCAACCATAGGGAAATTAAGTGACCTAAGGTCACATGATTATGAGAAAAGCAGGGTTTAGAACATGAAGTTCCTAGTCTCTGGAATAACCAAGGAGCCCTCTTCAGTGTCTTACGGAATCACATATATCCCCTTTTTAGTTTTCAGCCCTGAAAGTCTCCCGTTGTCACATATTATGCCGTGTTGTTTCAGTGCCTGTCACTTTCCACTCCGTATTCATTCCTTCAACTGCCGTTTTTAAGCACCTGTTCCATGCCAGCCACCACAGTAAACGTTGGAAGAATAACCAACACATTGCCGTGTTGTGCCACTTCCAAGACACCTTCACAAACACCGTATTATTTGGCCATGTAATATGAGCTGTGCAAAGTCAAGAACCAAGACTCATTTGTGCGTGCGTCATCTGAGACTTCGTTTGGTGCCTGCTCAAGGCATGTTTGTTGAATGAATGAATAAATGCAGTAGAGAAGAAATGAGCAAATGAATATATAAAGCATCATACCACCGTCTATGCTACTTCGAATTTCCATAAATTGTCAAACATTCACTTTTCTCCATTACTCTTTTTTACCTTGGAAAAGCTTTGTGGTTCCTACTCATTTCTTTCTCCCTGTGGAGTAGTATCTCCTAATGATGCCCAGAGGCAACACTCTGGCTTCCCAGAAGTCCCTAAACCTGCTGTGTCTGTTCCTTTGCTGAGAATTGCTTTGGCAGCTAACAATCTCTGGGTAAGGGGACACAGTATGTCAGCCCCACTCTGGCCTCTTTTTGAAACCAACCAACTCTTTATGAAGAATTTGGCAATTGAAACGTGATAAAAATTTTACCACTCCTATCACTATTGTTGTAGAACAATTTTAATTGGGATAAAAAGCTATATAATAGGCTTTCCTTGTTAGATTAGAAACCAAGAAAACAACAAGCCAAAAAACCTAGAAAACAGCAGTAGAAATCATAAGATAAGCTGGTGTGCATTTAGTGCTCAGGATGAGATCGACAGGCAGAATCAGGAAATGGATGGCATCCAGAGATTGCTAAAAATATTATTCCCAGCAGTTGTCTACAAGCCTCGCAATCAGAAATGTTTTTATTCTCTCTTTTTTTAAGAAAGATAATCAGTACCTTTCCAGATCACCATAAATTTTTTTTTTTTTTTTTTTTTTTTGAGACAGAGTCTCACTCTCTTGCCTGGTCTAGAATGCCGTGGCGTCATCCTAGCTCACAGCAACCTCAAACTCCTGGGCTCAAGCAATCCTCCTGCCTCAGCCTCCCGAGTAGCTGGGACTACAGGCATGCGCCACCATGCCCGGCTAATTTTTTTTTCTACGTATTTTTAGTTGTCCAATTAATTTCTTTCTAATTTTAGTAGAGACGGGGTCTCGCTCTTGCTCAGGCTGGTCTGGAACTTCTGAGCTCAAACAATCCGCCCACCTCGGCCTCCCAGAGTGCTAGGATTACAGGCGTGAGCCACCGCGCCTGGCCCCAGATCACCATAAATTTTTAAAACCCTCAGAGCATCACCTTGAAAACAGCCCCAAGGACAGATAAGATTCCAAAAAAAAAAGACCCTCCTTTGCTGCCTAAAGTGGCAATGGTCCAGTTTCTTCGTACACTCATTCAACAACTATTTATTGAGCATCTACTGTGGTTTGTGTTTTTTTTTTTTAAATGACAGACAGGGACTCTGCTAGGTGGTCAGGGAAGGAGATGACACTTCAACTGAGCCCTGAAGGACAAGAGGGAACAGCATAGGCAGAGATCCTGAGGCGAAAGTGCTGGGCTGCCGCCTAGCCGAGAGACCAGAGAGGGAGGGGTATGAGATGAGATGGGAAATGCAGGCAGGAGTCGGAGGGACAGGGGCCCAAGGTGAGCGGAGGCAGTCGGGTATTGTTCCGAGTGCTATTGGGAGCCACAGGAAAAGCAGAGTTGCAGGTTCCGATGTGCTTTTATCTGTGCCACATAGGGCGACAAGAACATTAGGCTCAAACAGCCTCCTGGTGGCACAAAAGTTATTGGTCACCTCCTCAGCTTTCTTTATTCAGATGACACTTTAGAGGATTAGCTAGGTCAATAAAGGTTTTGTTACTTTACTAAATGCTTCCCTTTTAATAAAGATTGTGCTAGATTTACCTAAATTATCACATTATATCTGCACGAAAACTTGCTTGATGAAGGTTGCCAAAGCTATCTGCAAGTCCTTTGACAGCAGACTTCAAAGGCCTCCGTATCCCAGCGCATCTGCAGGGCCGTGCCTCATTGAGATGATATTTCGATAAGGCAGTGGAAAGACAGCCAAAGCAGCATCTGCACCCACTGCTTCTGCAACATCTTTCAGCACCGAGGCAAATAAATGAGCCTGCAGATTTCGATCAGAAGTAAAAGTGTATTCCTTCACTCAGCACATGATTATGGGCACTAGAGATACAAAAACAGATAGAACATAGCCCCAATCTTTGTCCTTAGTCAAGTTGGATGGAGTCCAGTGAGAGCTTGTGTCTGTTGCCCCTTTTTTTTTTTTTTTTGAGACACAGTCTCACTTTGTTGCCCTGGCTAGAGTGAGTGCCATGGCATCAGCCTAGCTCACAGCAACCTCAGACTCGTGGGCTCAAGTGATCCTCCTGCCTCAGCCTCCCAAGTAGCTAGGACTACAGGCATGTGCCACCATGCCCAGCTAATTTTTTCCATATATATTTTTAGCTGTCCAATTACTTTCTTTCTATTTTTGGTAGAGACGGGGTCTAGCTCTTGCTCAGGCTGGTCTCGAACTCCTGAGCTCAAAGGATCCGCCTGCCTCGGCCTCCCAGAGTGCTAGGATTACAGGCGTGAGCCACCGCGCCCGGCCTGTTGCCCCTTTTTAAATCCCTCTTTCTCCACTTGTACCCTCATGTATTTGGGATAGCTCGTGGGCAAGCCGCAGGAGGAGGAGAGTCATGTGGTGGGCAGCTCACACCTGGCAAACGCGCTCCAGAACCACTGTGCGTGAGATCCGTTGAAAACAAAGATCAAGGTTGACCTTGCTGAAGAAAGACACAGGCTGGAGCGGTGGTCACAAGCATGGCCGTGGCATCACCCAGGCCAGGGTCGGGGGAGTGTTCAGCCACTCATAGCAGTGAGACTCTGGGCAAGTTCTTTAATCCCTCTAAGCCTTCATTTCTCATCTGTAAAACAGGAAACATAGTACCTACCTGGTCACGTTGTTATGAGGATCGGATGAAATGGTATGTAGAGTACCTCGCCCAGACCCCGGCATATTGTAAGTGTCAATAGTCCTTACTGGAGTGTGGTTTCCTTTAGACGGGAGCTTGTGTAGAGGGAGGCAGGCAGCAGAGTGAGCAACGGGAAGTCAGAGGAAGGGGTGGTAAGGTTCGGGACGTCAGCTATGTGGATAGAGGATAGATAGGAACGTAAGAGGTCCCCAGAGGACTGACAAACTCCAGACTTGGACAAAGTAGGGAGGCAGTGAGACTGCAGATCCCCAGGAGGGGAAAGAAAAGTGTGAGAGGAGTGAGGATGTGATAGCTGGAAAGACACTGTACTGGGCCAAAGCGTGCTCCCAAAAGTTCATGTCCAGCCAGAACCTCAGAATGTGACCTTATTTGGAAATAGGGTCTTTGCAGATGTAATTAGTTAAAGATAAGGTCATACTGGACTAGACTGGGCCCTAAATCCAATGACTGGTGTCCTTACAAAAACACAGAGACACAGAGATACATGCACAAGAGGAGAATGCCGTGTAAAGACGGAGGCGGAGACTGAAGAGATGCGTCTGTGAACCAAGGAGTGCCAAGGACTGCCGGCGACCACCGGGAGCCGGGAGAGAGACACGGAACAGATTCTCCTTCAGGGCCTCCAGAAGGAGCCACCGCTGCCCACACCTTAATTTCAAACTTCTAGCCTCCAGTATCATGACAGAATAAATTTCCGTTGTTTTAGGCTGCTCCGTTTGTGGTATTTTGCTATGGCGGCCCTAGGAAACTCACACAGACAGGAAGAAGGTGGCGGGTGACAACTGCACCCCCACTTCTCACTCCCACTTTTATGCTCTGCCACTGTGCTGAGGAGACAGATGTTGGCAGACGCTAGAGAGGTCCCACGGGGTGGGCTTGGTGGGACTCTGCAGCTCATGAGAAGCTGGGCTGGTGGGGGGGGGACGTGCACCAAAGAGGCACAGCTGCCCCATGAGAGGCCGCCTTCCTCCCCACTTCCTGGTCCTGCCAGTGGCACTGCCATTCTCCCAGAGACGAGGATGCAGTCTGAGAAGCGTCAGGAGTCTTGGTGTCTTCTCAGGAAAAAGTGGAGGAGGGAACTACACCGTGAAGTGACGAGCGAGGAGGTGGAGGGGTGAGAGATGAAGTCTTCCGAAGCTTAGGAACGAAAGACAGGAGGTTAACCCTTGTAGGCCAGAAGGAGGCATGTACTTTGGATGCTGCCGAGGGGCTTTCTTGGGTTCAAAAATGTTAATATTACTCTCATTTTTTTCTGTCCCTCCTCGGCTATGTGAAATCAAACCATGTCTCTGCATCGTAATCCTCGATATTACAGTCTTCTACCTGAGCCCGCCACAGACAATGAAATAGAAGCGGAAGGAGGCTCAAAGGAAGGAGTGTGTGCCTGTGACCATGAGTGTGTGGGGGGAGACGGGAGTGCTTAGCAACTGGGCGTCTGGTCCCAACCGCGCCCTTTGCTACACTTGTGTCGTTGATTTCTCAGCTGGTGGACTCTGCCCACGTGGCCATCATCCTCTAGAGGGGTGGCTGCCCTCAGGGAGTCCTGGGCCTAGGTCTCCTCTGGTCAGCAGGGGAGCCGGTTAACTGCAGTCAGGGGTACCTCGTCTGCTTCCAGATCACAGCTGTGTCTGCTCCTACTTCTCGTCCCTGCTGGAGAAGGACCCATCTCCTAGTGTTGTGCTGTGGCTGACTCTGACAGCAATTCATTGTTGCTATTCTCTTTTGTTTCTAAGTGCAACCCCTTGGCCTGCATTCCTGGCACAGAAACAACAAACTGGTTAAAGCTAATACCTTGTTCTAACGGAGCCCTGGAGATCAAAGCCAGAGGATCAGGGAAGGCAACTCTCTTCCAAGAGTCTGAAAGGCATTTTTTCCTTCCAGCACAACTCTGACTTCTCCCTCCCGTTTGTTCAGATGCTTCTTAGCTGTAATATAATCTTCGTGCTCCAATTGCAGCCTAATGCCAAGAGAGAATTCATGCTTATTTATTAAACCTTTACAAAGAATAGAGTTGAGTAGGATGAAAATTAAGAACAGAATCAAATCAAAGGCTTAGGTGTTTTATCGCGCATACCATCATCCACATAGCCCAGGTCTGTTGATTGCGAGACAAGGGAAAAGCGCCGGACAGGAAGAACCAGGGAAACTGGTAAAAGGGAGGGTTTCTTTGCTAAAGGCTCCTCTAGTCTGCAGCTCTGCTGGACCCAGCGATCCGACAACATCTGAGAACCAGCACGGCACAGCAAGAGTACAGAAGAAATGTGAGCGTTTCATTCATTCAACGTATTGAGCACCTACTGTGTGCTGGGCAGGCTCTGGGGATATAAAGAAGAATAAGCTACAACCCTGGCTCTTGTGTAGTGGTGAGGATTAAAGAGTAAGTCTCGTGCAAAGCACACAGAGGATGGAGTTGCAGAGAACGCCTGGAGAAGTCGGAAAGGCTTGTGGGAGGATGTGATAATTTGGGTAACCTGGAAAGGTGAGTAGGAGACCAGTAAGTACGCAAAACAACACATACAAAAGTACAGAGTTGTAAAGAACATATTTTGTTCAGGGACTGTCGAGAAGCCGAAGGCCGGTGTACTTTAGGCAGGTAGGGGATGTGGCCAGAGAGGTAGGCTGGGAATATACTCTGAAGAATCTTTTCTACTACACAAGAAATTTGAATTTTATCACGTGAATGGAGCTCTGCTAGGAGTTAAGTAGGAGAACTGCTTGATCAGATTTTTATTTTTAAATCACAGATTCTACTAAGGGCTGGGAGACTGCAGGGGGAAGGATAGGCCGAGGGGATAGAGAGAAGGGGAGAACTGGCAGAACCGAGGGAGGGAGAGAGGGTGGAGGGAGGGGAGAGGCAAGGTGAACACCAAGATCCCGTGGCTGACGAGGTGGGTGGCAGTGCTATTAACAGAGACGGGGAGCGCAAGGTAGGCAGCAGGTTTGGCAGCGGACTCACATGTTCACTTCAAACCTGTTTAATGTACCTGGGAGCTCTCCAGAAGACACCCAGGAGGTGGGAGGCTTTAGAGCAGGAGGTAGAGGCTAGGAACATTTAGCACGGGCAGGGACACCCCACAGGTGGGGAACCAAAACGGACGCTGCCAGAGAGTATAGGAATTAAGTGTGAAATTAGGAGCTACCAACTAAAAAGCACTTGGAAGAGTAGGTGATCCAAGAGGTGGGAGCACAGTAGGTGGAGAAGGCTTTAAGGAGTGGTAACACCCGACTCTCTCACACGGGACAAACAGCCTCGGTGAAGGTGAAGACAAACCCTCAGGTGGAAGGCACTGAAACCCTCACTCCTTTCCTTTGCCTCTGCCCACTGCTGCGCAGCTTCATCTCCACGCCAAATGCAACCCTTCACCCCACGGGGGAGTCGAGGCCATGTGGGTGGGCTAGTCCACTTCTGGACAGCGCGTGCTACGGCCTGGGAAGGAAGAGTACAGTCACGTGCACGTCACTGAACACAGTGACACATTCTGAGAAATGCAGCATGCGGCGATTTCGTCGTCGTGCAGACACCACACAGTGAACTTACACAGACCTACAGCCCACTATAGCAGGTCCTCACAAAAACACCGTTTCGTTCATCATCATTTCGTTCTTAGTGGTTTCATCATAATGTTAATGAGAAAAAAAAATCCCTGCCTGGCCAGGGCCACCGTCTGCATGGAGTGTGCACACTCTCTGCATGTCTGCAAGGGCTTTCTCCCACATCCCAGTGCTGTTCCTGCTAGGTGGACTGATCGGGCCATGTAGACGTGTGTGTGTGTGTGTGTGTGTGTGTGTGTGTGTGTGTGTGTGCCCTGTGATGGGCAATGGGCCCTGTCCGGGGCGGGAAGCCTTGCACCCTGAGAGGCGGGGAGAGGCTCCAGACACCGGCGACCCTGAACTGGAATAAGTGGCTATATAATTATCTTAGTTGTTTTTATTATTCTTTCTTAAATGTATGTCTAGCTCTCATTATTTCATTGTTTAGTATTAGAAGTGTTTTGGTCTTTATTTAGAAGTTTGGTGACGTTTTTTGTGACCAGAAATATGCTGTAGGAACTTAACTCTTGTTTATACCAATCCGCCTAGGAAAAAACTCATTTCTTATACTTCATTTTGTTACAGTCACAGTTTCCAAGAACCTATTGAGGCCAGGTGCGGTGGCTCACGCCTATAATCCTAGCACTCTGGGAGGCCGAGGCGGGAGGATCATTGGAGCTCAGGAGTTTGAGACTAGCCTGAACAAGAGTGAGATGCCGTCTCTACTAAAAATAGAAAGAAATTATCTGGATAACTAAAAAATACATAGAAAAAATTAGCCGAGCATGGTGGTGCATGCCTGTAATCCCAGCTACTCGGGAGGCTGAGGCAGGAGGATTGCTTGAGCCCAGGAGTTTGAGTTTGCTATGAGCTAGGCTGACGCCACGGCACTCTAGCCAGGGCAACACTAGAAAGACTCTGCCTCAAAAAAAAAAAAGAACCTATTGAAACTATCTGTAGTTTCAGAGACCACCACTAACGTTTCAGTCTTGTTTCTATAGAGATTTTGCCTGTTGTTATTTTTGTTTTATACATATATTTAATGGTTTACTTATAATTATATTATAAGCTTGTTATTACATATGTTTCATAAATATCACTTTTAAAGGCTACATAAATTACTTTTATTGGAAATAATAATTTATTTGAATAGGTTGTAACATGTACATGGTAAAAAATTCAAAATGCAAAAAGAGCCCATTTGTCTCTCCCCATTCACAGGAGGCTCCAAGGAGTTCCAGGAGCCTCCAAAGATAACAAAATCTGTAGATGCTCAAGTCCTTTATATAAAATCACCATAGTACAATTGGTGGATGTATACAGAGAGCCAGCTGTATACATGAAAAATGTCTCCTCCCATCCCTGTCTCCCAGCCACTCAGTTCTCATAAAACATAATACCAGTTCAGGCTGGGTGCGGTGACTCATGCCTATAATCCTAGCACTCTGGGAGGATTACTTGAGCTCAGGAGTTTGAGGCCAGCCTGAGTAAGAGCAAGACCTGACTCAAAAAAAAAAAAAAAAGACCTTGTCCTACCTACTCGGGAGGCTGAAGCAGGAGGATCGCTTGAGCCCAGGAGTTTGAAGTTGCCGTGAGCTATGATGACACCACTGCACTCTACCCAGGTGACAGAGCAAGACTCTGTCTCAAAAAAAATAATAAATAAATAAATAAATAAATAATAATAATACCAGTTCCAGTCTGTTGTGTGTTCTTCCAGAGATATTTTATATATGTGCAAATATACATTACAAATAAATACTCTTCCTTCTTTGCTGCTAATGGTAGCAGACTATACACACTGTCTCCACCTTGCTTTTTTCACTTAACAGTGTATCTTGGAGCCTGTTCCAGATTGCCAAATTAAAGCTGCCTCATTCTTTTTACCGGAAAAGCAATTTCTTAGCAGACAACAAATGGTGTCTCTCCCAAGGGCAGCCAGACCCTACCTGGAACAGGAACAGGAAGCAAGTGACCTGCCTACCTGGTCTGCCCATGGAAACCAGGAAGGTCAACTCTAAGATTTCCATCTCCTGCCCGCATCTCCTGAGTGGAACACTCAGGGGACACTCAGAAGCCCAGGAGGCAGGAATGTCCAGAGAAAACAAGACTGAAGAGTGAATTCTGCTCCAGAAACAAGGTTGCTTTCTGTCTCGTGTTCACCGGCCAGTGCAAGTCCACGTGCTCCAGGAAACCCCCCAGACCTCCCCAGCCTTCCTGTTCTCCACTGCCTCAAATGCAGACCAGACGATCCAAGGATGGCGTCACAAGGGCCAAAAGGCCCATGTTGCCAATAAACATCTCCCTGCCCCACCTCCCTCTCATCTCCTTGCCATGGCCCTTTCTCCTGGGTTTCTAGAAATTTCCTAATTAGAGAAACAGCCTTCTGCCCTAGCCCAGTCCTCTAGCATTTAAGGGTGTATTACCTTATCAGATCAACTAGTCCCTGTGTTGAATATTCACAAAGGCACCGCAAATCTAAGATTTGATGTAATAATAATAATAATAATAATATTAAGAGTCCTAAAAAGGAATGGATTGTTGAAGAGAAACATGGACAGCAGCCTGAAGCCTTTGTCAGAAACAAAATTTTCCTATTTGCCGAAACTACTAAGAACCATCCTTTACTTCCACCTTGACCCCAGACAAGCAGAAAGGGTGAGTTTCTCCTGTTTATAGTGTTGAGGACACCAAAAGAGCTGCATTGCCTGGCTCTTGGTTTCAAGGAGTGTACAATCCCTTTATACCAGAGGCAGTGCTAGGCACTATGGATACAAAGATGGATAAGGCAGGGGCTCACTGTTCAGAGGTAGACAAGACATTGGCATGAAAAGTCAACTATCAGTGCGAGAGGGATCACTGGCTGATAAAGAATGAGTGCCAAAGGAATAACTAGATTGAGTTTTCAGCCTACAGGTCTTGACTCATTGGTAGACAATGAAGGCAAGTTTAGTGGGTAGCAGATGTGACCAGAATCTTTTTTTAAATGGAATAGAATAGAATAAAAAATATGAGACTGGCTGCGGTGGCTCATGCCTATAACCCTAGCACTCTGGGAGGCTGAAGCAGGAGGATTGCTTGAGCTCAGGATTTTGAGGTTGCATGAGCTAGGCTGATGCTATAGCACTCCAGCCCAGGCAACAGAGCAAGACTCTGTCTCAAAAAAAAAAAAAGAAAATATATATATATATGTATATATATGTATGTATATATATAAATATATTAAAGTATGTGGCACATATTTTGAATATTGTTTTGTGAAACTTTTTTTTCAGTTATATATCAAGTTGCATGTGCTCCGGTCATGATATGAAATATTAATATATTTATTACTGTATTATTGTAGATGCAAAGTTTGAAAACAACTGACATTACAGGAAGAAGTGACCAATGTAAAGTTGAGTAACCAAAGGGAAAAATTCCTCAGAAGCACAGGACCTAGCACAGAGTGGGTGCTCCGAAAATGTTTATTGAGGCTGCACATGCTATAGGACTTTAAGAGGGGTTCTATTAAAGCAAGAGTGGACTCAATGGCCTGAATAAGTGAGGAGAAATTCCTGGTAACTAGGTGGGGGCTGTTTAGGCAGTGTGTCTTATATCTGGAATTCGTCCACTTTGCTCCAAGTCCACTGCCGGTGATCTAATCTAGGTCCCTGTCATCTCTGATCTGGATCAATGCAAAGGCCTCCAAATTGGTACTCCCTTTTCCAGTCCAGCCCTCTGTATCAGCCTGGAGTGTGTTCAACTGTAACAGAAATCCCTGTCTCAGTGGTTTAAACAAGTAGAGGATTGATTTTTTTAATGTAACAATTAGTTTGTTACATAAGAAAAATATGATGTGAGCAGACCAGAGCTTATGTGGCTGCTCAAGGATGTCATCTGAAAACTAGGCTCCTACTACCTGTCTGCTCTATATTCTTGGCATGAAACCTTCATCCTCCTGGTTGCAAGATGGCTACTGCTCCTCCAGGCATCGTATCCTTTTCCCAGGTAGGGAAAAGGAGAAAGGGTATAGGGCAAAGGGACATACTTTTTTATCAGTAAAACAATAGCTTCCACTGAAACTATTAAGTCTACTCAGTAGACTTCCAATTATATCTCATTAGCTACTTATACTACCTCTTGGCCACTCCCTGTGCCAAGGGCACCAGTTAATTTGCATTTTTGGCTGAACACATTGATGCCTTGAATAAAAATCAAAGTTTTGTTAGTAAAGAATTGATATCTGGAAGTGTCTGCTACATCCCTCTAACATAGTCCCTGCTTTAAACCCTTCAGTGGTTTTCTGCTGCTCTTAAGAGTAAATCTGATTCATGCTCTAGATCTGTAGGTAAAAAAAGAAAAACAAAAGAGTTAATCTGAAATCCATACATTTGCTATTATGGACTGAACTGTGTCCCTCTAAAATTCATATATTGAAGCCTTAACCCCCAGTATCTCAGCATGTGACTGTCTTTGGATAGAGGGGTTTAAAGAAGTAATTAAGTTACATGAGGGTCTTCAGGGTGGGTCCTAATCCAATATGACTGGCGTCCTTCTAAGAAAAGGAGAATAGCCGGCGCGGTGGCTCACGCCTGTAATCCTAGCACTCTGGGAGGCCGAGGTGGGCGGATTGTTCTGAGCTCAGGAGTTCGAGACCAGCCTGAGCAAGAGCGAGACCCCATCTCTACCAAAAAAAAATAGAAAGAAATTAATTGG